>JAHWXV010068951.1:0-10169 GCA_024586415.1 Phrixothrix hirtus | reverse complement strand
AATAACTGTCATTAATGGAATAAACCCAATTGCCATTGATTTTCCAACCGGTACGAAAATAAGCCTCTAGAATAAATGACTTTTGTTGAACGGTTAGCACCATTTTTTAAATAAAACTTTAAAATTAAACTTCTTTAACACTTCGACAATAAATTAGTTTGACAGATATCAAAAGTAGTTCTCATGACAAATATCAAAATGGAAATGTTTGTATGAATTAAGCAAAGATACATCATTTTGTTTCCATAGGTCTCTTAATTAGAAAACTTTTTATACACACATTAATAACTATCCGATTTTCTATTTAGAATCTTTCTAAATTATTTAGAAGTGTTTGGAAGTTAAGAAAGCGGCCTCAAGCACAACTAAACCCGAGGCCAAGACACAAAATGGCAACCACCGCAATGCGTACACTGCCCAGAACGCCATCGTCCCAAATATTGCCCCATTTTCTAATCAAATAAGGAAGGAAGGGCTAGGAACGACAAGGAAGCCCCCAGGCCGGACAAAAACAAGTCGCAGTAAACCAAACGACAATAAACAGGCTTCCACAAATCCAAATCGTCATTAAAGGAAACCCAATAAACGCTCTGATAGACTCTAGAGCGACTCACAGTATCATCAGATCAGACTAAGTTACCAAATACGAAAGAGATAAAATGACATCCGCCCTGGCGAACACGCAGCAAGGGATACAAATCATAAAAAATACAACACTCACATTTCAGATAAGCGACGCAAAATTCACAGAGACATTCTATGTCACGCAATCCTTGAGATCGCCTGTCATAATTGGGCACGCTTGGTTTGCACAAATCAAAACCGTGCTAGACTACGACAAAAATGTACCCACATTGGAATAACAAAACGCCAAACCGTTTATGGGTCAATGAATGGGTCTACGCCCCCACAGACGAAAACCACTATCCCAGAAATTAAACATGACATAGCAGAGGCCTCGGACAAGAATTAAAAACCCTTATAGGCTATTTCTGGGAAAGAATGCCTCAAAAGGGTAAACCTACAACAACTACCACAATTAAACACGAAATTCAATTGACAAACAATGCAACGGCATTCCAGTTAACACCAGGCAGACACTCGCTGGAGAAAAAAGAAACACTGGCAAGGGAATGAGAAGTAATGTTAGCGGATGGCATCATTGAGCCGAGTACGTCAAACTTTTGTTCACGAGTGATAATGGCGAAGAAGAGTAATGGCAAAAATAGATTTTGCGTGGATTCACGCCGCTTGAACTCAATGACAAAAGATCAATGCACGACACTACTAGTAATCTCAGACATCCTAAAGGACCTAGCAAAAACCAAAATTTTCTCGTTCTTACATTTGAAGTCAGATTACTGGCAGGTACCGCTCGAAGACCGGGCAAAACACCTCACAGCATTCACGATGCCAGACGGGCCATGCTCTTTGGACTGAAAAACGCCTGGTGAACGTTTCAGCGCCTTATAATACAAGAGGTATTAGCAGGATTGCTGCATAAAATCACCCTAGTGTATCGTGGCGACATCATTGTGTACTCAGATACCATGGAAGACCACTTAGAACACCTACGATTGGTGTTCGAACACCTCCAACAAAATGTCTTGTACCTGGTATTGGTGAAATGCCAGTTCGGGAAAACTAAAGTAACATACCTGGGGCATCAAGTATCCGCCGAAGGTAACATTCCCAACTAGACCAGGTAGAATCCTTAAAAGCCGCGGAAGTCCCAGTCAACCGTATGCAACTGCAAAGCTTCTAGGTACTATGCAACTGGTTAAGGGAGTATATCCCAAGGTGCGCAAAAACACTAGCTCCCATAACCGATTTACTCAAAACACGGCATTTAACGCCATTAAAGCAGCATTAACCAAACCCTTGCAATTATATAACAACTGTTCATTTTTCAAACACACGCAAGCAGATTAGGCCTAGTAGCCGTACTATACCAGGAAGAAAATGGAGAAAGGAAAATAATAAGCTATTGCAGCGCGAAACTGTCACATGTTCAAATACGTTATCACATAAATAAACTGGAATGCCACGCAAAAGTATGGGACGTCAAACGCTACCGAGGACAGAAAGTTCACGCTGAAAACAGCCAACAGAGCGCTAATATGGTTGGACAAATTGAAAGACTCACAATCCAAACTTACAAGGTGGGCACTGCTGTTACAAGGATTTAGCTTGTCCGTACAGCACTGCGCAGGCCGCCTGAAAGAACCCCCAGATCATCTCTTCCGACATCCTACAGGGGACGAGATTACAGAAGATGCCCTATACGCAGAAAGAATGATAGCTACAACAATAAGCAACATAGAAGTAGCGGAAACAGTCGACTTCCAAAAAATTGAGCAAAGAACAAACAAACATGCAAAGAACTTATTAGAAGCGTGGAAAGCAATCGAAAGAAATTGCCCACAATCGCAAAGAGACCGCGAAATACTGGAACAATACACTGTAGAGGACGGTTGCCTATGAAAGAAGTCCCCAGCAGGCAACCTATTAATAGCATCAGCGAATATACAAGCGAGAATACTCTTCACCTACCACGACGCGCCGACCGCAGGTCACCCAGGTGCGGAAGAGACCAATACGGTAAGCTCCCAGTACTACTATTGGCCCAAACAAAAGACCGGTCGTGCAGTATATGTGCAGCAGTCAAAAGAGATTCTCTACAAAAAACGGCCCCGTTGAGACCACATCCTCCAGCAAGGCCCTGAGAGGTCCTATCAGTCGACCTTATGGGCCCATACCCAACGACGGCACGAGGCCGTCGCTTTGTACTCGTTATCACAGACCTATTTAGCAGGTGGACTAAGCGTTCACCCTAGAAAGATTCCAAGCCCGAGACCTTTTAGAGTCTTTGGAAAAACAAGTCTTCCAAAGATTCGGTTATCCAAAAGCTATCGCATCGGACAGCGGACCCAAGTTCACCTCCATCACATGGGATGACGCCATAAGGAAATGGGGTTACCTCCACTGGACGACAACGATCTTCCATCCCGAGGTGAATAAAGTGAAGCGACGCAACCAAGAAATCAAAAAAATCATGCGTCTGCGCCTAGAAACCGACCTCTACTCACCTGACTGGGATCACACCTTGCAGGAAGTACTGTACAACCTAAGGGGAGGATCCAGTGCTGCAAAAGGCAGCAACCCTAGCCAAGCACTGTTCGGGCGGGACATTAAATGACCTGGAGAGTGGAAAACATGAAATGGTACCCAAGTCGATGCTAACCGTCCGATGACCATGGAGGAACAAATCCTAAAGATACATAGGAATCTACACAAATACCGCTCTAGGTACGCACTCCCGGAACATCCACCGGTTTGCTACGTACCTGGAGACGCGGTAAAAGAAAGAGTACACCGCTCAGGCAACACATCCGAATCACGTTGGGCAGAAGAAGCAGTCCCCGACGTGGATTGAAAGGTAGAACGGAGAACCTACAAAAGTTCATGTCAACCATCTGAGGCCGATACCACCACCCATAACGATACGACGCCCCGTACCCGACGCCGGCGCCGACCCCGATGAGTTGCCTTAAGTGGGGAAGAATATTACATTTATACTATGTACAAATGCTGACCCTGTAGGTCTACGCTCATTGGTCGACCTCGTCGGCTACTTAACCATAAGGGAGGATAAAAGAAGAAGGAGAAGGGGAGAGCAGTCAGTCACAAAACAACCAGCGAACCTTCACCTTCCTCAGTATTAGACTCAACCTTGACCAACAACCCAAGTAATGTCCAATCGTAAGTTGTGAAGTGCTTGCAACGCTAAGTATTTCGCCTTAGAAATTACAAACCCTCCTAGCGGTGCTCACGAGCTGAAAATTCGAGCGTGGAAGTGTACCCGAAGTGCTATGTGGCCGTGTGTACGCGTAGCGCATCCTAAGTGATTTTAAACATTTAAATTCCCAACGAATTTTCGAACTTTCTTCCTTTCGGAAATAAATATTTATTTTAATTTTTAGTTTAATACCGCTTGATTTAAGGACATATTTAGTTTAGTGCTTGGAAACCAAATACTGCAAGTCCGCCTACAGACGTACGTGTTAATAGTTAACTTTGGCAGTGAATATCTGGTTAGTAGGTCAGAAAATTCATTGTTTGTAAATGTTTTAAAATTTTAAGGTACTTATTTTATTAATACATTTATTTCAATTAAACAATTGAAATCATTTATAAGGAAGTTAATATTCAGTTTTTCAGTTATCTAAGTCGTTAGCTTCCTTCACTTAATTTACTTCATTGATTTACATTCCAAGTTTGATTCGATTTGTTTGTTTTTACATTTTTTCTTTATTTGTTTGTAGTTATAGGTGTAAATAAACTTTGTTGATTTATTTTATTTTGAACTATTAATTATTTGTGTTTATTATAGTTTATTCCTTCGGTAGAATAATAAGACAACTGAACGTGTTACGACGACCGGGGTTAAACGCGTTTCGGGCCCCCTACAATTGCGCCAAAGTAACAGCTTCTCCATACTTGATCGAAGTTGCTTTTATAAAGGGTTAACTACGACGCTAGACGGTGTTATATGTCTTTATTCTGAGTCGCATGTGCAACGTACGCATCCGATCGACAAAGGAAATCGACGCTGTTCCGTGCTTGACACAAGTTGCTTGTATAATGGGCCAACTGCGGTACTCAGCACCATTACGTAATTCTATTCTGTGTTGCTTGTGCAGAGAGGATATTGTGCGCTTCCAACTAACACAAAAATATCGACACCCCGCCGCCGTGTCGAACTGTTATTGCCCGGGTAACAAATTCTGCACGATGCCAAGCGTAAAAGTACACCCAGAGGTCAAAGACGCCCCGCAGTTGACCGTATAACTGGGGATACGCGCCCAGAACATTTCCGGCAGCCGTCAGTCAGATTGAGATTTGTTTACTGCAATAAATAACAGGCCAAGGGGATTGCCCTTTCACGTAATTGAAAGAATTTGGAAATAATGTATACAATTTTTTTAACAATTTTGAAGAAATTGTTTATTAATAACTGATAATAATAAAAATAGAGTTTAGTCATGCACCGTTCTAAAAAAATGTGTTTAAATCTAAACACAGCTTAACCAATTATGTATTGACATTTTTTAATTTTAACCTAAAAATCGATTTTCATTTCTGAAATTGCGTGCCATCATCCTATACTTAAAATAAAAATACTTTAAACGCTTTAACACGTTTTAGATTTCTCTAGTTGATTTTGCAACAGTATTCAGAGGAATGGCACAATAATTTGCCCAATTCAACTTAGAATAATCAAACATTGTTTTATATGCTGTATCAAAAGCAATTATTGATCAGACTTAATGTCATTAGTTACCTTACGTTTTAAAATTTTTAAAACAGTTTTCCATAACATTTTCTTCGGATACATAATTAATTATTTAAATAGCGAATTAGATTGCCTTAAAAATTTCAGCTACATTATTACAATTTCCTTTAGTATCATATTCATGTAATTGCCTTCGAAACTACAAATAATTAAAAATGTTAAAGTATGTTAATTCGCTTACAGATTATTTCTCTTAATCTAATTTTTCAGTTTTTAAATCTATATTAATTGAATCGTACTTTGTAAGTACTTCATCATCACATACCTGTGTACAATTTTATTAATATAAAAACACCAATCAGTTAAACATGGTGTAGATGGAGATAATTTGCGATTTAATTTTTATTATTAAAACACTGGTTAGACAACGAAACGCATCTAGTAAATGACGTAAATTGGCATAATTTCGTTTATCAAGATATGGGTCACTGACATAGGTGTATCATTTTTGCAATCTTGTTTTTATGCATCTGCTTCGAAAGTTAAAATTAACATGTACAGTTCTGCTCCACTACGGAAAGGTTTATTTAGTAAGAAACACTTATTCCATGATATTTGTATATTTGAAACCATGTACATAGTCGACTCGTCATTATTAAAAAAAATAATTTTTAGTATTCGTATTGCTTTTAATTTTACGCTTATTGGTGTGTCTATATGGCCTGCTTTCATCACTTAAAAGCAATGGCATATGATCTGAAACACCCTGTATGTAATTGAAATAGAGAATAGTTAGCTATTTAATGATGAAGATACATATATCAAAATTAAGTGGAATAAGCCAATCTGTAAATAATTGAATTAATTAATATTTGACGTCAATAAACGGTCGAGCTAAAATTGCTATACAATACAAAAAGGTGACAAATTTAATAGATTTATAAGGTGTTCGTAGTATAAGGTAAATGTAACTTTGGTAAGGTCCTACCCACTTCGAACTACTTTTTCCTGAGTTTAGAGGTAACGTTTTAATTTTGTATTTTGAGTAGGTTACGTAGTAGCATTACAAGGAAGACCAAAAAATTCAAAGAAAAATTATTTGTATGCTTATAGAAAAGATTATGATAGACAGAAAGTAGTACTTTAAGGTCACAATGACTTTGGTAGGATTCCTTTTAAACAGCCTTAGTGCGATACTATGCCAAAGGTGGAGATGATGCATTTACACAAAATTTAGAAAGAGCCCCAAGGAAGACAATGGGTACCAGTCTGCTATTAAACTGAAGCGATAGATTTAATTTGAATAAAAATTCAAGAGAAAATCATCGGGGGAAAAGGCAACAATTTTTCAACTCCAGCCGATGGGGCCACTAATATCTGCAACATGGAACAGTTTTCACTTGGATCAGAATATTATATTTCCCGAAACACAAGGTTGAAATTTATGTGTAACTGATACAGCAAAAGTTACTTGTATTGCACTTTGTTTTTCAATAATTTATAAAACAAGTCACTTTTTCAAATTCTGTAGAGCAAAATTTTGAAAGACGAACTGGAAGGTTTTGGTATAAAGAATTCTTCCATATAATTTTGCTGAAAGGCAAGATGCGATTATTTAATTTTGTGAATCATTACTTCTTGTTATCAGCGCAGAAGCTGCCGAACAAACAAATGACGATGTTTTAAAATCAAAAGCTTCAGGACTTTGTTCAAATATCTATAGTTTCAGCTTTCTGCTACATTGATAATAGTGTCAAGGTAACTAGGTACGCATTATTTATCCCAAAACCTTCAGAACAAGGAACTTATCTTATTTTAGCAATCAGCAGGTTTTAACTGATTGACAGTAGCCTGAAACAAGGGAAAATTCAAAGGATAGATTTAATAAAATTTTTTGAGAAACTTCTACAGCGGTTACAAAAGTTGATGTGACAGTATTTACATTCAGTGTTATTAGACACGTATGTTCAACATTTAGTACAGATGAAGAGTTTTCTCGAAAAACAATCTTCATCTCAAATTTAAATTGTTTTAGAGGCCCTAAATGAATACTTCTCATAGAATCTAATTTCTTAATTTAGATAATGCTTTGTATAGAAATCCATGCCATTGAAATGTAAAGGGTGATCTTTATAAAGTTAGTTTAATGTCTTACGATTAAACGTTTGGGCAATTTTATTAGATTTAATTAAGTAAAAGCTCAAACGTAATTGCCATTTTTATACAAATCAAATATTTTTCGCACTTTTGGGACTAAATCTCCACTTTTAGTCACTTGTTTCCATGACTAAACTGTCACTTTTAATCTCAAGGAAATAAAATTTTACTTTAGTTCCAAGGAAGATAAGGTAAGTTTAATCCCACTCACCATGGCAATAACAAAAATTAACCAATCAAAATTACATATTTCTGAAAGCGTTTCTATAGCGCTTCGTAAATTAAATTCAAATAGCATTTGCCGTGAAGTATACATTAATAAATCGGATCATCTGTCAATTTCAAAGTCATGCAATCTTACTTTCTTCGACCTTTTCGATTTTAAATATATCGAAAGCGCAAAAACTAATGTATAGGGTGAGGCAAAAGTCTGGATACACCCCTATAAAATCCGAACGGTGTGAGGAATCATAATGGCGTCTGGTATGGGGTGTTTGTAGGTGGGGGCGCAACTTACAGGGGGTATGGCGACAGCGGCCGCTATCCTGAAATCCGCCATCTGGGCGGGTTAAGTTTTTCAAATAGAAAGGAGGTCATGTGACATCATTTTGGATTTGGATACCGGATACCTGATAATCGGCGCGTATTGCGATCTGGACTTGTCACAACCAATGCCATAATTGCTGTTGCGCTCTCTTCGTCAGTGGCTGTTCTTGAATGTCCACTGTGTGGCTTGTCCACCACAGAACCTGTTTCTAGAAATTTGTTCAATAACTTGGATACTGTCAAATATGAATTGTCATTTCTGTCAGAATGCCGGGCATTGAAGTCAGCAAGTACTTCGTCCACCACCTATTAACAAAATTTCAATGCGTTCCGGCTGTGCTAAAACAATAAACAGAATTGTAACACCTCCTTGCAATTTCAAACTTCAACAGGTCATTAACACCTATATAAATAAAGATATCTTAAACAGACTTCACGTATGTATTCCTGAGAAAGAGGCAATCCAAAGCGATGTACCATATGACCTCCTTCCTATTTGAAAAACTTAACCTAAATCCAAGATAGCGGATTTCAAGATGGCCGCCGCTGATGCCATACCTCGTATAAGTTGCGCACCCACCTACAGACACCCTACACCGTGCTCCATTATGATTTCGCTCACCGTTCGGATTTTATAGGTGTATATCCAGACTTTCACCTCAGCCTGCATACCAGGTGTCCCAACTAATACGCACAAGTCCAATATCTACGTTAATAAATGAGATAACTTGTATTTTTTTTGTACAGTGTTTCCTAATTCCTTAAAATGCACAAACTGAATATAGTTTCACATATATAAGGTGTTCAGTTGTACATGGGCAGAGAGTAACATTCTTTTATTAAATGGCAATCTATATGTTTTATAACTTTATTGAATTCTACATGAAAAATTATGGGTACATTATGTATAATGCTAGTATGAAAATATTGACATATTTGTAGATATTTCTAGAAAAACAATTTTTTACCCTATTTCCGTCACTGTTAATCTGGGAAACATTTACGTTATATGAATATTTAACAAAACAATTTTTTGGATAATTGAAGAGTGATAATGGTTCTTTTGATCACTGTATCAAAAAGTGTAATAAGACGTACAGGATATGAAAAAATTCTTAGCAAACCTGGGAAATGAAAATTAAAAAAATCTCCACTATTTCAAATGGAACACCCTGTATATTATTGGCCCCTATGATGCACTACTAAGGTCTCTACAAGTTTATTATACCTCTCCCTGTACCTAAGTTGTGATGTTTTAGAAAAAAAAGATATTTGTGTGAAAATGTTACTTTTTGTAATGATTGTTAGTATAATAGGCGCCTATCATAAAAGTTAAAATATTTTGACAGACAACAATTGTTCATTTAAATTGATTGTTATAATAAATCATGAATTATCCTAAAGAAGAATTAGTAGCAATGGTGTATGCTGCAGAAGAAGCTCATGGTAATTGTTTTCTAGCAACTCGTATTTACAAGGCGAATAATCCAGATCTTCAACGATATCTTCGAACTGTTTGTTTTGAAAAAGTTAAAGAGAGATTTGGAAGAACGGAAAATGCCAATTACGAAAACACTACCAGGACACATGAATGTAGCAATGAAAATAGTCGAATACTGGCTTCAATTCTACAAAACCAAAATGCTTGTGTAAGAGAAATTAGTAAAGAGATAGAAAGTTCGAAGAGCTTAGTAAATAAAGTTTTAAAGAAAACATAAATTTCACCCTTACTATATCGGATACCATCAGATACTGTCAAATGAAGATTTTTTAAATCGTCTACAATTTTGTAATTGGGTGGATGAGAAAATTTGCGAAGATCCAAATTTCTTTTCTAATGTTTTGTTTACCGTTGAATCCTCGTGTTCAAATACCTCTAGAGCCAATAGACACAATTTCCATTATTATGCCAATCATAATCCAAGGTTACTAAGAGATGAGGATCATCAACATAGGTTTAAAGTTAATACGTGGGCTGTAATATGCGGGAATACATAGTAGGGCCTTATTTTTCGAAGCTAATTTAAATGGAGATATGTATTTAAATTTTTTACAAAACGAATTGCCTATCCTTCAAAGACATATTCCTCCTGATTCTTTGAATAGGCAATGGTTTCAACATGATGGTGCCCCTCCACATTCTACATTACTGGTAATATTGTTTATAAAT
>JAHWXV010068947.1:0-15878 GCA_024586415.1 Phrixothrix hirtus | reverse complement strand
CTGCAGATTACACACAATTTAAATGTTCCTAGTTCACCACAAAATTAAGGGAGTCAGGAATAACTGAACAAACACACAACACAGATCACTAACACTAAGCGGTATGTAATTGTCTGTTATAATCCAGGAATGGCTGCAGCAGGTCATCCTCCAGCCCCAGGTGTTCCCGCAGCATGAGCCGGTGCCCCAGTTCCCCCCCGCGTCGCTTCCATTGGTCCGCAGAACATCCTGCACTCACGAAGACGATGTGCTGGATCGTCAGGGTTCCCTGGGCAGGCATCGCAGTCTGGTGAGCCCAGTACCCCGATCCTGTGCCGATGTAGGTTAAAATTCACAGGTCCTGAGGCAATTTGCGTTCTGTAGAACGTCGGCTCGTAAGGTCGCACGTCATTTACTTCTTGAAAGATGCTATACGTGCACCTGACTTTCTCGCTTGCCTCCTACCTCCCTTGCCATCTGTCAAGCACCAACAGCCGCAGGTACTCACGCAGGTACTTCAAGCTCGGGAATCCATTAGGAATTACTTCTACGTAGAGAAGTAAGATGAGAAGAATTATGAATTAAAATAGAGAAAAATTCTGGCATTAATTTAAGCTAAATTTGAACTTTGAATTATTGGAAACATAGAAATTGAAAGCAGGAAAGAAATTCATTTGTAAACATGTTGAAAGACCGCACGAAGCGAAACAATCAGATCTAGGTTAGAGAATTGTATATAACGTTAAATTTTTGTTTTTAATAAACATTCTGTTAAATGGTTCGTTAATTAGAGTCACGCTGATCACTTGAGTAAATCTTGGTGGTTAGCACATCTTCAATTCCAAGCCGTAAATAAGATTATTCGTAAGGCTTAGAACAAGTTGGAGATGAAATTGTTATTGCAAAAAACATTCTTACTTTTAGACTACTAAACCCATCAGAGGTATTAATTACTTAATAAGCGTAGCACATTTTAAAGAAAATGTTATAGCTGTTTTCGAGGAAATCGCAAAAAAATTAAAAAACCCAAGAATCATTTGACACTTCCGAACATTAGATTTTAATTAAAGAAGATAGAAAACTTAAATATAGAATTTTAAAAAATCATTAGACCCGATTTCGAGAAAATATCGAAACGCCAAAAAATGTCAAGAGTAAAGTGGCACTTCCGGTGGTTATATTTTAACTAAACTCTTGACGTCTCTTGTGAAGAGGATAAAAAACATAAATATAAAATTTTAAAAAAATCGTTGCAGCCGATTTCGAGAAAATCTCAAAAAACTAAAAATAACAAGAGTAAAGTGGCACTACGGTTATTCGATTCTAATAGAATTGTTGCAGTGGCGTTCGAGGATGGATACAAACTTAAATATAAAATTTTATTTATCTACGATTACAAACACACGCGCGCGCGCTACACGCCCACGAGCACTCGCCCACTCACACACGCACAAACACACACACGCACGCTACACGCCTTCCCACACACATGCGCACATGCACATAGCGCGCGCACACACTCTCGCACTCGCCCACTCACACACGCACAAACACACACACACACGCGCGCGCGCGCGCGCAGTGTAAAGTAGAACTTCCATATATTGGATTGTAATGAAATTGTTGCAGTGGTGGTCGAGAACGGATATAAATTTAAATATAAAATTTTATTTATCTACGGTTTTTTTTTTCGTTTTCGAGATATCCTGTTCAAACACACACCCGCACACGCTCATGCACACGCACACGCACACGCACAAGCATGATTTTCGGACTCAGAGGATGTAAAAACGTGTATGTCCACTTGAACGAAAACAATACTTTCTCTATACTATATTTCACATACGTATGAGAAAGTAGAAACTACTGCCGCAGCACTCTAAAGAACAATATCAAATCATAATACATTGAACAATTAGAAATAAAAATAAATGTAGAGGATACGAAAATAACTATTTGTAAATCATTAATTGTAGATAACAAACCTAATAAATTTGATTTGACAATTATCACCAAAATACATATTGAGCGTGTTTTTAATAACTCAATGAACATTTGAACATCTGAAATGTCGTTTTTAAATTGTTCCGAAACTAATTCTAGTCTGGAAATACCCAACTTTGTTCGAGCAAGCATTCGAACACTAATTTCATGCACCTATCCGGCAAGTAGTGAAGCAAGTTAGAGTCGATATTAGCTAGCGTATTATAACCTAAAATTTCAAAAATTGTAGGAACCGTATTGAAATATACATTTTGATTATTTTTGGTTACAAAACCAAATTATTGTATTAAGTGTGTAAATACGGTGTTTTAAAAAGCAGTCGTTCGAACAAGTAACCCAGTGCGTTCAAACGTGTTCGAACAGATTACGCTCGAACTAGTAAAGTTATTTAAAAGCATGCTATAATGAGCAATGAGCGAAAATGCCAAATCATCTATAGTGCAAAGTTATCACAATATTCAAAAGGCACAGGCAGCCATACAAAATCACGTTATACATTTACTCAACTAAATGGCGAAACAATCTTGTTGATAAATATTAAAAAAAATTTCATGTAAGCGTAAAATTAGGCGAACAGGCACTTCAGCTACTTCGCTTAAAAAGCCCCCAATGAAGCAGTTACGAAACATTCACAGTCACACTCACTAGGATTCTCATGTTTTTGAATTTCAGACAATAGACAGTAATAACCGGCTTCGATTGATGTAGGGTTAGCATGTTGGTCTCTGCATCCAAGGAACGCGGGTGCAAACCCGATCAAGGTCGGTAAATTTTTCAACGGAGAAAAATTTAAAAATATGCCTTCTTCTCGGATAAGGAAGTAAAATCTCAATCTCCAGATTCGAAAAAATTCTACTAGGTATGGCTAAATATCCATAATAGTCGAAGCCAATGGAAATGCTATATCCCGAAGCCTCGGCCACAAAATAAAACAAAAACAATAAACAGTAACCACTACATAACTATTCGATAGCATTTTTATATTCTAAACACCCAACTAGTTGACCAAAGAAGAAATAGATGACAAATAATGGCCATATTTAAATATAAGTTTTATCTATCCTTTTCTAGCTCCTGTCGCTCTTGCTTGTTTGAAAAGTATTTAAGCTTCACTCGCTACCCCGAAATAAATATTTTAAATTATCACTTGAAATTAATACTTAGATAAAAGTAGAAAAGCATTCAATTTAACGAAATTAATCTTTAAAATTAGTGAAAACTGCACTGAACTTCATTATCATCATATACTGGTTAATTTAAAAAGCAACCTAAAATTATAATTATTCCCTCATTTTATTTATAAACATAAGATTAATTACAAAATAGTTTGCTTTTGGCTTATTGATGTTAATATTTCAATTGCTTCAGATTAAAAGCCGAAATTTTTAGGTTATATTAAAAGACGAAAGGATATTTTAATATTTAAATAATAGTTGTTTGTTTGAAGGTGAAAACTGATTTGAAAATCAAGAATTTTCGTACGTTTCGGGTTACAAACCCCTCTTCAGCGAAATGGATTTTTTTTTAAATAAGAATATTAAATAAGTATGAAACATAGTTTGTTACAATTAGTTTTTTGAAAATGAAGAAAAAAGGCCAGAGAAGAAAATTATTAATTTCTAAACATTTTATCAAAATTTTTTTATTATTCAAGCGGCTCTTTATTATTTACTGCATAGAATTTAAAACAAATCTTCAGTGCCATTATTGCACGTTAGAATAAAAATTAAACAATTTTTATGGAACTAACGTGTACAGGATGTCAAACGGAAGTGAAATTAATTTTATTTTATTGATTTTTTTCTTTTTTTCGTTTTTATACGATTTTACTTACTTATCCGAGAAGAAGGCGTGTTTTTTAAATTTTTTTCCGCCGAAAATTTTACCGACCTCGATCGGGTTTGAATCCACGTCCCTTGGATATAGAAGTAAATATGCTAACCACTACACCGATCGGGGTGAGCAATGTATATCCATTTACCCATTGACCTAAAATAATAGTAGTAGATACGATACAAAATAAATGCAAACAGCACGCTACGGTATCCTTATTTGTATTATGTAATTTTCCATGATGAGGAGAGAGGTAAAACATAACCGGTAGATAGTCGTTAAAAAGATTTCAGATTGAAATGTAACAGCGGTAGCCATTACTAAGCTGACATTTGTGGTGAGGTGTACTGGAATATTTTTGCAAGTTGTTAAATTAAAATAATTATAATTTGTAATAAAATAGTGTATAAAACAATGTCTAAGTGTGCTGCATTTAAATGTGACAGTAGAGTACGAGAGAAACGACCAGAAGTAACAATTCATGGGTTAGAAAGTTAATGTGTATTTTTTAAGTGCAACATTAATACTTCTTTATACTTATATACTTATTAATAATACTAGTAGAATAGGTTCAGCGCTAATTGCTTTTTAATGACAGTTCCTGGAATTCCCGGCGGGGTTTTTCCGCATTTAAAAGCGATGAGTCATCAAGGTGTGGCTCTAATGACTTTATTGACAGGAGCACCACTAATGGGATTATTGACCTTGAAGTGACGGAATAATTCAAAATGGCGCGGACTGAGATATACGGTAAACATCGCTCCTCATGCCAAGATCGCGCGGTCTGAGATACACGGTAAATATCGGTCCTTATATTATGTTTAACTGTTGCATTTAATTTGAATAAGAAAATGTTGCTAGTTTTAATCAAATTTAGTTTTGCAATTGTCACGCGAAAATTTATATAAGAATAAAATGTATGTAGCTTGCAATAAATTTCACACCAATAATTAAATGTATTTTAATCTCACGTCTTCTATATGTAAGCTTATTGCTTTTAGGAATTTTTTAACTCTAATGTTTTTCTGAATTTCCAATAAAATGTTAGTATATACCAGAACCCTGTTCTTGGAATCTAACACACCATTAAAAAATTATATATAATGGGGATCTCAATGTAATCAATCAGTTCTACGTAAACATTCTAAAGTAAAGAAGGTATAAGAGTAAGTACAGTTTTCAAAGATGACTACACCAACTAAAGTTTCCAAGAAAATGTACACCAGGTATGCCCCTAAAATCTGTTTAAGAAATTATTTTTAATATTTACGCATTTTTTATTAAATTTTATAGAGAGCTAAACCGAACACCTTAAATTCATCGCCTGCTTGTACATACAACAACCAATGAAGATCTCCGTATTTTCAAACAGGAAATGGTGCCCTCCTACGATGTTACATGGAACCATCCAGCGAGTGCCCGCATCAAGAGCAATGTGCAAAACCGATACAACTCTAAGATGCTGCTACAGGAAATGGTCATGCCTCTGAATAGGTCTGGTTCCAAGTATTTGCATATGGGGCTAGACCCCTATGAAAATTTCGCGCCATGTGTGAGAATACTAAGAAAACCTACAGATCAAGGTATGAAATTTTAGGAGCACGATTTTTATGAGTTTCTGTACAAGTTACCGGAAATGATGAACCTGAATGTAGAAGAATAAATTGTGCTTGACGAGTATTGTGTTAAACTAACTTCTGGTGTCGCAAATAATAACACTTTAAAGTTCACCGCAAAAGAGGAAGTGCTTTCGAACTATGGGTAATGCCATCTACGTTAAGAAATGTATCGAACATGCGGGACTTCCTATTGCAAAAACCTTAAAGACAGCAACATCATAATAAAGCATGACGCCCATCAAAGTGGTGCAGCATTCTAAATTACTTAGAGCTCTTTCAAAATTAGGGGCAAGGAACGAAAAGCATTATTGAAAGTTTTAGAAGACAGACAAGTACATTGTATCTGTGAGTGCATTTATAATATATTGAAAGGTAAAGTACCTCTTACAAATAAGGAAAAGTCACGACTCTCTAAGCATAAAAACACTTTGAGAAAATTGGTACAACCAGGTGAAACTATAAGTAAAAAGAAGAAATTACCAATACAAACAGGTGGAGCTCTCTACCTTTAGTTTTACTGCCGCTTGTGAACTGGTTATTGAGTAAATAATGTAGAATGCAAAGAAAATGATGATTGTGTCCCCAGAGTTTATGCAACAAATCTGTAGAAAATACCGAACAACACGTTTTATCAAAGCTAGATCGTGACATGAAAGAAGTTTTGAATTCGCAAATATCTGATCATGATAAATGGACGTTGTATAACCAAGTATTGCAAAGATATCTGCATTTCGTGGACGAACACCGTAAACCAGTCAGTGTTACGTTAGAAACCAAAAAAGAAGAAAATCCGTCAGACGTCGACATTATTTCAACGCTACCAGACGTTTATAAGAAGAAAGGAGAAAATCTTCTAAGTTTTATAAAAAGGTCTGAAGATATCGAGTGGGACAATAAAAGCATTGTCAAAATAAAAGGCGAAACAATACCTTCTTCGAACATTGTCGATTTAGTAAACGATGTTTTAAGGCCTCGTAAAATCTCAAACCCTCCTGGGTGGGAGCAGTTCTCTCTTCTTAAAGAAATTTACACGCTATTGGAATTAATAGCAAACCCACGAAGACACGAATTTACAGTACAACAGGTTACAAAAACTGACAATTCTAACGATGAAATAGTAAAGCAAGAACGAGGGGAGTTTGGAAAAAAAAGATGAAAGAGATTGACCTCTGCTAAACCTTATTATACTACTTGGGAATCTGAAACTATAATGGTGGATTTGGCCACTCTGTATTAAGATTCTGCCAATCCTACAGGTTTCTCCGGAGCATCTTCCTGAGTAGAAGCAGTAAAGTCCCAACATTCTTCATCCAAAGTGAAAAAATGGCTAAAGCAACAAAATGCGTACACTGTCCACAAACTAATTACAGAAAAGTTCCGCAGAAACAAGTATATTGTAAGCAACATGTTTGAATTGTGGTAAACCGATCTTTGCGATATGCGAAATTTAAGCAAAGAGAACGATGGTTATAACCACTTGCTAACAGTGATAGATGTGTTTAGCAAGATGGCGTAGATGAGACCTATAGAAGCAAAAGTTTCGGAGACCGTAATAAATGCATTTAAAGATATATTTAGACGAAGTGGCGCAAAACCTATACATTTACAAACCGATAAAGGCCGTGAGTTTACTTCTGCACGTGTGCAATCATTCTTTAAAGAAAATGAAATTAACTTTTAGGTGACAAACAATAAAACAATAAAACAATAAAAGCTTCTGTGGTAGAAAGGTTTAGCAGAACGCTTAAAACTAGAATGTGGCGATATTTCACAAGGTCAAACAGTTACAGATACGTGAATGTTTTACAAGATTTAATTAACTCGTACAACACCTGATACCATTTAAGTATGGCTCCTAACGACGTAAACGATGACAACATATTAGTGGTGTGAAACAACTTGTACAGTAAGGGTTTAGGAATACAAAAGCACCCAAATATAAAGTTAATCAGTATGTCAGAATCAGTAGAGCTAAGAACGTCTTCGACAAAGGATACGAGATGAACTGGAGCGAAGAAGTCTTTAAAATTTTTCAAGTAATAAAACGAAATTGTCGAAGGTACGTTTTACAAGCAACAGCTGCAACCTGTCATCATCACGTCAAACACTGAATTTGAAATAGAAAAAATTATCGACGAAAAGGGACGAGGCAAGAAGAAAGAATATTTAGTGAAGTGGTTAAATTATAGAGATAAATTTAATTCTTAGGTTTCGGCATCCGACATTAAACATTTGTAACCATGGAAAATGAATTTTATTTAACATTACTAAGCAACAACAGTTCAATGAAATATTTTCCCAATAATACTACAGCGCAATTTTCGACGCGACAACCTAAACGCATCTCAGACTCAACGGTCAATGGCGTGTAGAAATTGTTGAAATCCAGTAGCCGTGTTCCTTTTTATTGGTATAGGATGTTGACAATCTCATATATTTTAGAAGGAACTGCCTGAAGACGAAAACAACGAAGTAGATAATATTCTAGAAGCTGCCCGAAAATTTTTCAGAAATGATAAAGAGCAAATATATTTTGAAAAAGATAAATGGCATATATTCTCTACACCTCGTGGCAATTACGAAAGTCCTGAGGACATTGTGAAAGAATTGAATCAACACAAACTAATAAAATGCGTAGTCAAATTTAATTAATACAAGATAACTCATCGCGTTTCTATAAACTTTTATACCAGCTTGAGATTGTTGATGTTATCTCCACGCTTGGCGCTTCAGATTGGGTACGCTCCAAAAGCAAATATAGCTCAGGACCCTATACCATCACATCCTGCCAACGTATAGTATGGCTTACCTTCTCAAATGTTCATTTATTGTGATGTTTGCGAACCCCAAGTAGTAGGAGATGTATTAGCACCTATAGTACGCATTGTAAATATCACGAATGACGACTACAGGTATGGTCGATACAGAGACGTTGCATTTTCGCCGATTCATTATATTGCTGTCCTGATGAAAGATTTTGAAAATCTGGAAATATATATAAGAACAAACACTGGGGATGTCGTGCCATTCGAGTTTGGAACATTGAGTTTAAAACTAAATTTTAAAAAAGTTACAGTATAATGGCTTATCCTTATTAGCAATATTACGTGAACCAGGCGGGTAAGCGGCATAGGAGCCATATTCAGAGGAACCCCGTATCAGCGTGGCCACGGTATTGGATCGTTTTTAGGAGGAATCTTTCGAAGCATTCTTCCGATCTTCAAGTCTGGAGCTAAAGCCGTCGGAAGAGAGGACTTAAGGACCGGGGCCCCAGGTTCTCGGTGATATTGTAGAAAACAGACCGGCTGGAGAAGCATTCCAAAATAGAATGCGCGAAAGCGTTCAAAATTTAAAACGTAAAGCAGATAATAAAATTGATACTTTGATGTTAGGATCCGGATATAAAAAGCGCAGGGGTGTTATTAAGCGTCATTCAGTTATAAAACCCGCTAAGAAGACGTCTTCTAGAGAGAAAATTGCTCCTTTAAATTACAAAGATATATTCAGGAAACACTAGTATGGCTTTTCTTCACACCCAATCTTGTGAATGCGTCAAATCCGAACTAGACTTGTTCGCTTTACCGTCAACACAGATAAGTATTGAAAGTGGACAATGAATTTTCTACAAATCTCTTTCCTCGATATCTGATGACGCCCCTAACGAGTTTGTAGTCCCAAGAAGTGGAATTGATTATGTAGATCTAAGTCAAACTATGCTTTATATCACAGCTCAAATACTTCAACAGGATGGAAGTATATTGGACGACGAAGATAAACCGGCATCTGTGAATAATTGGATGCACTCTATGTTTAATCAAGTGGAAATATATTTAAATCAAAAACTAGTTTCGCCCCCTAACAACACTTATGCATACAGGGCATACATTGAAACGTTACTTAATTACGGATATGAAGCTAAAAAATCTCATCTAAGCAGCAGCTTATGGTAAAATGACACGCCAGGCAAAATGGAAGACTTAGAAGAGGTCAATGCAGGACTAGTAAAAAGACGAATATTTACGCAGAAAAGTCAGCAGTTCGAAATGATAGGCCATGTGCACGCAGATTTATTTAATCAAGAAAAATTTCTCATCAATGGCGTAGAAAGGAAAATAAAGTTTGTACGCTCGCGTGATTCGTTTAGTATAATGACTGCCGAGGGAAAATCGTTCAAAATAAAAATTAACGACGCTAACTTGCTTGTGAGAAAAATAAAAATGAATCCTACAATTCTGCTTGCACATACCAAAGCCTTGCAAGCAGCACCGGCAAAATATCCGATAACTAGAGCAGACGTTAAGCTGTTAACCATACCGTCAGGAATACAAATAAAATCTCTAGATAATATATTTCTTGGTAGGCTACCGAAACGTTGCATTGTGGGATTTGTCACTAATAAAAGTTTTAACTGTAGTCGTGCTTATAATCCGTTTAATTTTCAACACTTTAAAATAAACTACTTTTCTCTTTACGTTGATGACCAGCAAATACCGTCAAGGCCTTTACAACCTGATTTTGCCAAAGATGGGATATATGTGAGGACGTACCCCACATTATTTTCGGGAACTGGAATTCATTTTCTGAATGAGGGCAAAAATATTTCAAGAGAAGAATATCCTAACAGCTACTGCCTGATGACTTTTGACTTGACAGATGACTTATCGGCAAACGCCAGCACTCATTGGAATCTTGTTGAAAATGGTTCCTTGCGAGTGGAAGTCGGATTTAAAGATTCTTTAACTGAAACGGTAAATTGTCTCGTGTATGCCGAATTTGACAACGTGATAGAAATTGATAAAAACAGGAACATGGTGGTGGACTTTAACAGTTAAACACCGTGACCACTACATTAACATTTAGTTACCATCAACCATCTGCAATAGTAAGATGACCGCTGTTGTAGATGTCCAAGGATTTCGCGGCATCGATCGCGAATGTTTACCAAAAGAAATTTCCGTTATCTCTGCAGAAGGATACAAGCTACAAACATTTTTTATGAAACCGCCGTATAAGTTTTCCTCCTTACCTGCAAATGTAAGAAATGAAGTAGTTTATCTGGAAACAACGCATTACGGAATACTTTGGGAACGTGGACATCTAAATTTTCAGCTGTTTAAAAAGGAAGTAGCCATTGCGTTATATGGATTTAATAAAGTTTACGTTAAAGGCTTAGAAAAAAAAACAAGTGTTACAAAATTTTATAAACTCGAAGATTATAAATATGGACGATATTGGCTGTCCTTCTTTAAAACAATTGAAGACAGAGATCGTTGCTGTTCGATGTATGAATCATCAAATTAAAAATCCGTGTTGTGCATTGAAAAATGTATTAATTTTATCAAACTGGTTAAAAGAACATAATGAACTCTCCGGAACTAACCAAGGCTCTTAAAACAATTCCGGGTCACATGGACTGTTATGAGGGCCGTTATGTGCTCTCTGCTTACCAGCTTCCTGTAAGAATCAAAAGACCTTGTCTCATAATTGCAAACGCGGGTCCATCATTTAAACCTGGAGAGCATGGGAATGCTTTCTATATAGACGAAAACGGTTATGGAGAATACTTCGGTTCCTTTAGAAGACCGCCTACGTCCGAACACGAAATTTATTCAAAGAAATTCGAGTTGCTGGTTTTATAATCCCTATGTACTTCAACATTTCACTTCAGATGTTTGTGGAAAATATTGCGTGATGTAATTATATTTTAGACTCAATGATATCTTAACTTCTGAATTTGTGAAAATGTTTGATAATAATTTAGCAAGAAATGATGATTGTATTAGCTTAATGTACAGTTGAACACGAATATTTTGTAGCTTAATATTTTTAAGAATAAAAAAGAATTTTGTAAATATGTGTTTTATTTATATAACATAGTTGCATTTTTTTCCAAGAAATATTATTATAAAAACATTATAATCATAACAATATGAATAATAATAAAAATCTAAAACAGCGAGTTAAATGAAACGGAACGCAAGAAATTAAATATTAAAACTAGATACAAGGAACAGTGGAAATTAGTGAAATAGTGAAATAAAAACAGCAAGCTTACAATTACAAATAAATAATATTAATAAATAAATAAATAAAATAAATATATAGAGCTAAATGGAACACACCGGTAATTTCAAAAATAGTTGGAAGTTACACTATCCTTGTTTATATATATATATTGTTAGCCTAGGGAAGGCGATTTATCATGAATTTACGTTTTAAATTTAATTTTGAAAAATAATCATTATAATTTATAACCGTAAGGGCAGGTGTTCAGGCCATCTTCTACCCTTTTGGTACAGTTTACACAGTAGATTTTCTGTTCGGGACGCGAGATGATATCGTACGCGGGTGTTCTAATAACTCGCCGATCTGTTTGAACATACGTGGCCCCTAGGTTATCCAAAACTGTGCCTTTAAGTGTCTCAAAATTAACATTTCGAGAACTTTTCTAATGTAAGGTTATCCACTTAACCTTACAAATATACTCAAAACTGTTTGTGTTTGTAGAGAATATCTTAAAAACATAGTTTTTAGGCCCTCCTGACACGAACTTCGCTATTCTACTACCTAGTTCGTAGCAGGATACCTCGTCGGTTATATCACCTAGGAAATTTCCTGTTGCAGAGACCCATTCACCTGGTTTTTGAGTAAAAATAATGCTGTCCATGTCAAAGTAGAGAACACGTTTGTCCAAACGTTTCAAATATTTGTACAACTCTAATCTCGTATTGGCTGTGGTGTAAGTAGCCAATGCGACATTAACAGTTTTCAGCTGCACAACAACATCATCCGACCTATCCCAATTTAGGATGATAATCTCATCAGCAACGGTGGTAAGAGAGTGCCTTTCCACTGATGGATCGGTCAGCAACTTGAATAGATCATACGGGTCCATAATGATCAAGGATTGCATCAGATTCTCGCGATGGGCGAGCTATTTAAACAAAGTTTTTCTATATAGCGCAGACCAGAATTAAAAGCGATGTTGTTTTTATCTAATGCAATTCCCTCTATTTCGAGATATTCGTCGATGTACCGGTCTTTAGCGGCGTCATCAGTACACCAAGAAAGCCAACCGCCTGACTCCTGCTTAAGTTGTAAGAAACTGTCAACGTATGCCGAAAATAAACCTCCTCAACGAGAATTTCTATCGTATTGCGCGGTCTTATACTCCTAAATCTCGTGAACGTCGAGCACTCTGTATCCTTGTGATAGCGTCTCTCGCAGTTTATCGGCAACGTAAATTCCGGTAAACTTACGTTCATCATCTGTATATGTTTGTGAATTTGGGATTATCTTAATACCCAGACATTTTCTAGAATTTCTTAAGTACCTGTATTCAAGGTATTAGTCTTAGAAAGCATGCTTAAGTTAGTCATAGCAATAAGAATGCAACTAAGTAGGCAACAGATGAGTGGTGGTATTTTACCTGTAATATTAATATAAGAGCTATGTACATATACAGTCCAATTATAATAAATTAAAATTGTATGTAGTGGGTGAACATGTACATTCATTAACCCCAGGCATAACAGTATGCATGCAGTCACCTTCCTTCAAATTCTCACCGCAGGTTCTACATAGTATGAACATAAGCTTACCGTGCATTCTAGGAGGCAGAACAGGATGATAAAGGTTATTAGGCGGTAGGACAGTACATTTGATGATACCTTCAACGGTGTCTAGCAACAGACGTTTACAGGCATCACCGGTGTGGATGATGGGATGGATGAGAGGGTATCTTCCGAATTTATTTACGAAAGGATTCAAGTAACATACGTCAAAGTAATTTATTATCTCATCCTGCTCCGCCTTGTAGTACAACTTGACGGCATTGGTGCGGCGCCCAAAGAAACTGTCACGAGGATTCAGGAGTTCATTTTTAATTACGTCGAGGTTTGACAAAAATTGCATCGGCATTAAATTTTAAAAATGCTCGAAATTCGCACTCTTTCATTTCTGTAAGGTTATAACCAGAAGACCGAATCCTTGCCGATGTAGTTTCGGTTTTTTCACGTCGCGCAAACATCGTTTCATGCTCGTTACCTCCAAGTGGTGCAGTCTGATCCGGGAAACAGACTTCACAACTGTAAAAATAACAACCATGAAACTAATACACGGGGTTTGACGCGGCGTGAAAACCATCCACTAAGATTTCTTCCTTCGGCCTCACCTCATGGCCATTACCGGCGTGATGACTCTCGGCTCCCTGAGAGTGTTCTAGCCACGCTAACCATTTAAGCGCAATTAAAGATTGCTTATCGCTAATTCTATAACCATTTGGGGGTATAAGACCGATGGTATTTTCGAGCAGAAATTTACTTCTAAATATAGCATTACACGCCCCAGCAATTGTACACGCTTCACGGAAAGAATCAATACCGTTAGATGTAAAAAATCGTCTTCAAAACTCGATGCAGGCCTTTCTCAGAGATGCAAAGATGCAATACTTGGTGATCTCAGATTGAAAATCAAAGATGACGTTATTGCACACTTCACTGCTATACCAAGCAAGGAACTCCTCGCGAATTGCTGGCAACATCTGATCTGGTGCATAATAATGTGTTGCAGGCATAGGTCCAACATAATTTTGATTTTCTAAATTATTGAAAAAGTGCGGAAAAATCCCTTGCCTCCGGAGAAATTAAAAATCTTGGGAAGCTTAGACAGCGGCATTGGCATATAATTTAATGAGTCTATGAACTTGACATTATCGTCATAATTAAAAACATTAATTTCGTACCCGTTGAAATAATAATTTTCAGGTACCAGGCGTTGAAATTTTTAATCAGGGCTTTCAAAATGAACGCCCCGTCATAGCACATATTATGTGCCAACGCTATAATTTCTCCTTTGCAAGACGATTTTAAAGCCCGTATACAATTTAGAAAATTATAGACAGGATGCTCCTTAAAATATGTTAGAGCTTCCCGCATTTGTCGCAGTCTTGCAAGATGTCAGCATTAGTACAAGATTTGCAAACCTGCTGCGCAACACACAGTGTTGGTTCGTGCGAAAAAGCATTTTCAGAGCCATCAAAGGAGTATCCTGCCGACATTAAAAATCATAGAATCCGAAAACGAAATTTTGTTTCAACTTTTTTTGATCAGTTACCTTTTTAGTCATAAAACAGTGATGGATAGATTTTTCGGTATGGCAGTTCGCGCAATATTTGTATCCGCATGGGTGTTTGTCTGAATTTTTGCCTACCCATACATTACTAAGACAAGATTGAAATCTCCTTAAAGCGGTACACAATAACTTAAGATGCTCTACATAGCAATTTTCTCCTCGAAAATCTCTTATACACGAATCACATTTTATAGAACCTACATTTTTGTTGCAGGAAGGTGCTGCATGACAGGCTGGACAAATGTATTTGCAGGCTTGCGCATTTTCTGTACGCGTACAACACACCTCGCAGAAATACTGTGTAGAAAATGCCGAACATAAATTAGTTATAACATTATAATGATTATTTTCTAAAATTAAATTCAAAACAGTTCAATCGTCGAATCTAGGGGCTTCGTAATAAACGGACTTCCCCATTCTATTATTATAAACAACGATAGTATAACTTATCAAATACTGTTCAAATTGCTAAATGTGCTCCCGTATTCCCCCATGTTGCAGATCTACTCCGGCCCTCGTGCATAGATCCGCAGCTTCAACGTCAATTTTTCACCTCTTTGGCTCCTTCGCCAATGATTGAGATGTATTTAAAATCCAGGTTAAGCCCAGCTTCATTGACTGAACAAATTAAATTTTTTAGTGCCGAATGTTAAATAATAAATTTATTACTCACCGAATTATTTCCTTCGGTATTTCCAATTGTAGACATGGAGGGCTCGCGAGACGGTTCGGCAATGCCATTGTTCTGTAATTAGAGTTGAAACATAAGAACAGTTTTGTTTCTAACTTTCAAGTCGAATAAAGTTTATTGTATTTAAATACTTAATTATTATGTAATAACATTTTTAATTCGGCGCTGTTGGAAAAATACAAAGCTTACATGGATTATAGTTTAATTATGTAATACAGTATGAATGCCTCCAGGCGTGTATTTTGAAGGTTTATAACCACACATGTAAATAGAACGTACACATTTAAATTATTGGTAAATTAAGGTATTATTAGACAGCGTCAGACTAATTTTCCGGGATTTTAGAAAACCTGTACTGTTAATTACATTTGTTTTAGTCGTCAACGAGTTGTACTATTTTAACATATGAAGTTTAAGATATGAAATTTGCTTTTTTCTAAATTAATAAAATTTTTGAAGTGGTTACGTTTCATGAGAGATAGTTTGTAATGTTTATCTTCGAAAAGCTACATTGTTTTTGAATAGAATAAAAAAAAATCTGGTGTGAAACAACACACGACTTTCTCTTACGCACATATGCCACATATGCCAATAGTGTCCACAACTTATTAGATTATTGC
>JAHWXV010068932.1:0-12705 GCA_024586415.1 Phrixothrix hirtus | reverse complement strand
GAGATGACAAAATGTTTATGGAATCGGAAGGAATATTATAAAGGCAAGGCTTATATGAGAACAGAAAATGTTCTAAATTATCCTGCTTAAATTGCAGCTTGTATACTAAATTCATATCTTATAACTGTAAAATTATAAGATAAGAAATATGACAATTTAACTAAATGTAGGAAGTGAATTTGTATGCCATCTATGTGTGGGGTTATGTTTTCAATTTTTGTCTATGCAAAATTTAGTTTTTCATGGACAAGATAGCAAGTTATTTGAAAACCATAACGGCAATTTCTTGAAGTGCACAGGGATAATAAGTAAATTTGATCCGGTAATGGCTGATCATATTCAACGTGTCACAGGAAGTTCACAAGTTAAAAAAAATGCCCTCTTATTTAGGCGATAAAATCCAAAATGTAATTGTATCCGTTTTGGCAAAATTCAATTTTAAACTTTTTTGTAATGAAAATCAATACTTTTCCACCATATTAGACTGTACACCCGATACTGCACACACGGAGTAAATAAGTATTAATATTGGTTTCGTCCACTTTAACAACCGCTCTAAAAAATTAGTAATTCGGGAGCACTTTTTTAGCACTTTTTTGTCAAGTTTTTGATACAACAGGCATGGGTTCTTTTATATTAGAAGAATTAAAAAAGTTTGATTTAGATATAAATACAGTGAGGGGTCAAGGCTATGATAACGGTTTCAATATTCATGGTAAAAATTACGGTTTGCAGAAAATTATTTTGGATATGAATCCACGAGCCTTTTATATGCAATGTGCTACTCACACATTAAATTTAATAGTTAATAATGCTGTAAAGGTCAATAACGAAACAGTCGGTTTTTTCAATTTAGTCGAAGAAGTATACAAATATTTTTCAGCATCCACCAAACGTTGGGATTTCGTAAAACAGCTAATCTACTGTAAAACATTTATCTGATACGCGATGGTTTAGCAGAATTGATGCTTTAAAAACATTCTATAAAAACTTACCAGAAATTTATGACGCGTTATATGATATAACAAATTTAGATAAATTTGATCTTGAATCAAATTATCAAGCTAGATGTTTAGGAGCTAAAATATCAACATTTACATTTATATACTCAGTGCACATATGGTATGAAGTTTTGAAGAAAGTTAATTTTGTTAGCAAAATCTTGTAATCTAAAACTATGAATATGCAATTGGCTTTGAACGCTTTACAAGAATTGAAACAATTCTTGCTGGACTTTCGAACAGATAACAAGTTTAACGCTATTATTAATACAGCAAAAGAAACGGCAGAAAAGCTGGACGTGGAACCCAATTTTCAATCAGCCACACAGTTACGGCGTCGGCATTAAACTAAATAGTTCGATTACGAACATAAAGACGAACCAATTTCGGATCCTAAAATATCATACAAAATTAGTTTCTTTTACTATATTCGCAATCAAGCACTAGTTTCAGTGAGTAAACGATTTTTTTATTAGAGAATCAATATTAGAATTTATATTTTTAAACGATTTAACTGCAGTTTACCCAAATTTAACAATCGCTATTCGCATCCTGCACAGTGTCCATATCGGTTGCAATTGCTGAACGACCTTTTTCAAAGCTAACGCTTATACAAAATTATTTAAGATCGACCATGAACCAAAAGCGAATGTCATCTCCATAGAGTCCTCCATATTAGATGAAATTAATATTCACCAGATTATAAAAGGATTTTCAGAATTAGAGGCACGACAAGTGAATTTTTTTATAAACTATTGTTATTATGTATATTTATAAGTTTTACTTTTTATGATTTTTTTATTTTCTATTAGGCCATTATATTTTATCGTTTTAAGAATATTAGTTTTGTTTTCCTTTTGTGTTGATGAGAGTTTTTTTGTATTTTTATTAATTTTTTATATTGTCATATTAAATAATAATTATTTATTTCTATTTACGTTTTTATTTAACGAAACTTAACGATTTAAAAAAAACTAATTTCCATGGGAATGGGCGCCATCAAATTTTTTGCACACAGGCGCCATCAGGTATTGGCGCGGCACTGGCTATAGGTTTTAATAACATATGTTTTTTATCTAATTTAGAGATCAATTGTGGGTAATTAGTTGTTCATATGTGTAGTAATCAATAATTCTTTTCTACTCGTTAATATTGAAGTGAGTCATTTACATATCGATTGGAGTGGTTTATTTCGATCACTAGAGGTTTAAATTGATAACTATCATTTGTTATAAATACACGCGTTACAAAATAGTACACCATAGCTATTTTTCTATAAAAAGCAACGTTACCTTAAAACATGATTGAATTGTAAATCCCTAATTCATATATTGCGCGTTGTTTACTCTATAGAATTCTATTTTCAATTTATTTCAAAACGTCGTAGAAAAAATATTATATGCAATGCGTGAAAGAAAGTATTTCAACTACTCGAAAAACTAGCCAATAATCAACACAATATTTATTTAAGAAAAACTTGGGAATGCAGTTAGTCAAAAACAGCCGTATACAATATTGAATACTAAAGTTAAAGGTATTTTTATAAAACCTAGAAACAAACTTTTTTTGTTTAAGAGAATCTAAATTTATTTAATAATTCTCAAGTCACTTTTAAAAAGGTTTCTAAGACAAAATATAATTTTCTCGAGAGTATCCTAGTTTTAAATGCATTCAGTAGTGAATTTCAGCAAAATAATTTAATAACCGACCTGTATCTGTAATATATATCGAACTACTACTTAATATTTTTGAAATGTAATGAAGTTGTCGTATTAATATAAACAAACAATTTCATTAATGAGATATCATTTCGTTATTCTTTTAATGGCTTGTTTTATGCAAATACATAATATTTAGAACTAAATTTTACAATTAATTCAAAGACCTAAAGAATAAATTTGTAGTAATAACTCACCAGTGATGGTTCTGCTGAGACATTCAAATATACACACAGTAATTACATACACAACTTAAAAATGATATTTACGTCAATATGATCAACCAAATCAAAAATGTAGTAATGGCTACATGATTTAGATTAATTAAAGGTCAAACGATAAGTTCGGAAATTTCTTTTATATATTTATTTATGTGCGAATGTTAAATTCATTGATGCTGCCGATTTAAACAACTACTAACTGCACAGAATTATAATTTTGTGGCAGGTAATTTCTACAAATTTGCTTTAAAAATATACGTAAAGCACTATTCTCAACAAATTTTTATTAACATAAATAGTAATATTATTGGAAGTTTTCAAAAACAAAATTTTGAATTTTTTGATATGATCTTATCAATTTCACATCAAATGATTCAATAATTACATAACGTAACATCATCAAAATATGTTTCTTAATGATTAATTAAACAAAAACACAAATTTAATATCAGTACTATTAATTCAACAATTTTTTTTGTGAAACATTGTTCTAAAATTTCTAATTTCAAAATAAGGAACATCCATAAAGCAATACGACCTATTCTTGAAGAATAAAACTATATCACGAAAACTAAAAGCTTATCGGGTATTTACTGAACTAAATTTGGTTTACAGAATAATATTCTTTATTCACTGCATTTTTAATAATTTTTAACGTGTCAACGTTATTCTAATGCTTTAATTGTTTGAACAACATTTAATTATTAAAATATACTTACAATATTTTACTTCCATTTCAAAGCACTAGTTAAATTTTTTTTTCTTGTGGTAAAGTAAAAATTTTGACATGTTCTAGATCTCATAGGCGACCTTGCAATAAATATAAACCAGCACAGAAAGTTGCTCGACACATTTATGATTCACTCTTTTTGTAAGAATAAATAATGTAACTAGAGTCAAGTTTTTCAGTTAAACTATTTATAACGCAACTTATTATTTAACACAAGTTTGCAGTATTAGTCTACGTTTGATAAAGCTTGTACTAACGCAATATTAATGTTGTATAAGCAACATACGGAATAATGGAAATATACAGTAGACAATTAGTAATATCTCGTGTTTACAACTTTTCTCACTTTAAAGATCAAGAAAACTACTTTTAATTGCACAAATAATAAAAAGGGAGTCTTACGAAGATGTGCTGTTAATCAGTAGTGTAGCAATCAAATTTAAATCAGTAATTTTTTAGACAAATGCACTATCAGTGAAAAAGTTTAAGAGATCATATTAAAGCAAATTAGAGCAAACTTTCAAAAAACGAACATCAAGCCATTCTGATAGTCGGTTTAGGACAGTTCGTGCGACCATCTTGACGTGGCCATTTCGGCGCACCATTTTAATGCAAAACGATTTGGCATGGACCGCGCGGTGAAATTTGACGTCCACTATTTTGGTGCATATATTATTATTGATTATACTTCAATCATGTTTTTATTAAGTTTATCATCTTTATTAATTTCTATGCATGGGGTAATTAGAGGTCCAATCATCAAAAGGCTTGCAATCTTAAAAACTAAGGAAAAGTTTATTTTATTTGGAAATTTAATTAGATTACAACAGAAAACTACAAAGAAATAGACAATAACAAAATAAAGTTTATTGGTCCATTTCATAATTATAGGACATCCCTCCTAAGTATTCAATTATACTTCTATTATTAAAATCTAAAGCTGCGTCCAGACTATCCAACTGAACCACGAGCCAAACCTCGCCGTGAACTTGAACATCACTTAATAAACGTCCACATTGTAGAACTAAACCGTGAAAAATCTCACAACGTTCCATCTAAAGTCGGTATTTCGACGAAACCTCAAATGGTACTACAACGGGCGGCTCAAAGTTTATTGGTTGATTTCGTGAGCCGAATCCAGAACCTCACACGTGAAAGTTTAAGTAGGTATTTGTTATAGTGATGTGAGAAGGAATGGATTGGTCAGAGGCAAAGTGTTTAGAATTAATTAAGTACGAGGATTATGAAGTTTGTAGAATGTTAAACATCAACAGCAATTAAATAAATTAAAAAAGCAAGATACCTGGTGCGAATTGTATCGACGTTAAATTTGGAAGTTGAGGTGTACAAAAAGAAAATGACCACAAAGGAAAGAACAAATCTTATCTTTGCATTGAAGTAGTTTTAGATATATTGTAGAATACATTTTAAGTATTGACGACAAAGCACTTTCTATTGAACGCGTAATTATAACCTCCGCTCACGAATTTAGCTTTTCTCGTTTACTTTGTAGACTTAATTTCATCATTTACAAAATGTATTAACTTTAAATAATGATGTCAATCGAAACGTAGACTTTCGAAAAACAAAACTGTCACTTCTAAATCAAATTCTAACATTTATAGGAATTTCCAACTCCATCCTCTTATTAGAAACAAAAACAAATAATTAAGGATAAATCCGTGGTGCATTTTCTAGTTAAATTTTACTTAGATAAGTAATTAAGGTAATGAGAAGATCAAAAAATTACGTTATCACCAGTACTATGCTGTTATCAATAGATATTTAATAGGGACAAATAGTTATATTTAAATATAAGGAGGAATGATAAATATTACAATCTGCGCAACTATTATAAAGAAGCAAATATTCTCAGATAATACTGTGTGTGATTACAATTCTGTACACGAATGACGCTTCCTTGATGCCATAGAAACAATATTGTAATACAAGGGGCACTATTTATATTGCGAGCTTAATAATAAAGAAACAGTAATCTATCATTGTTTTTCAATATAATTTCCCTTATGACCTATACACTTCTGCATTCTTTTGAACCAATTGTCAAAACATTTTTGCCATTGTGTTTGAGACATCTCTGAAACATGGTTTTTGAATGCATTGGCGGCTTCTTCTCCCAACTAAAACCATTGTCCACGCAATTTATCCTTGACATTCAGGAACAAAAAGGACTGTACGGCGGATGACCCATTAACGTGATTTTTGAGTGTTAAAATAATTGATTGTTAGACGAGATGTGTGTGACAGCTCGCATTGACGTGATGCAGAATGCTTCTACGGCGCTTGTTTGTTTTCCTTATTTCCCTAAAGACTATCAGCAAACAAATGGTAGTATACCGTTCAGAATTGACCATTTTATGTTCCTGTAAAGGCACTGTTGCCACATGACCAGTTTTTCCGAAAAACCAAGTGGCCATTTGTTTCGAAGTGCTTCGAGTGCGAACAACTTTTGTTGGGTTTGGTTCATCTTGAAACACCCATAGAGTCATCTGTTACAATATTATATGTCTTTTGAAGCACCGCCATTGTATTTCGTAAGCATTTGTTTGGACCAGTCGACACGGGCATTTTTGCAAATATTTTCAAATTATGTGGCATCCAACGAGAACAAACCTTTTTCACGGCTAAATGTTCATGCAATATTTTATATATGCTAGTTGAACTAATTTATAAGGTTGCCTCAATCTCACAGTATGTCATATGATCATCTTGCATAATCAGTTTTTGCACAGCATCAATATTTTCTGGCACAACAACTAATTTTGGACGACCACTACGACTTTCGACGGTGAACGAGCTGCAGCCACGATTAAACTCGTTATACCAAGATTTCACAATAGCAAAGGATGGGGCTTCATCGCTAAAAGTGGAGGTAAGTTGATCGATGCATTCTTGTCTAGATAATCCACGTCAGAAGTCGTAATAAATCATTGCACGAAAATGTTCACTACTTAATTCCATTTTTACGCCGAGGCACAATTTTCAAGTCACTATAAGCATCACTAATCACGCTCAAATGTCAAAATGTTCTCAAGAAGGTTATGTTCAAAAATGTGAAACTTTCAATTACAAATGTTATATGGCGTCTTAAACACGCAGTGTTGCCAAGACTCACAATATAAGTAGTGCCCCTCGTAACAATAAGTTATTTATAAATAATTTTTTGGCTGTTCCCTTGTGAAACTATTTTTTTTCTTACTTTCTCGAAATAATTGATAGACTGATATAAAATTTAGTGCATTGTACTAAATATTATTTGTATTTATCATCTAAAATTGAATTATGAATTAAGATAATAGCAGCAAAGGGTTAAATAACATTTACTACTTCTATTAATTCTAAAACTTGTTAGAATTTTTATTTAGAAAAAATATTGGTTCCAGTTCTGCCGGCGCCAAAACACCTCAAGCCAAAGCGTCCTCGCGCCAAAACGTGCTCACGTGTCAAATCGGCCGTGCTAATACGTGCCTTCAAAAGTCATACGCTATTATAATGTCCTGGCAGTCCCAATTTGGGCATTAGCTGTGACGGTATAACTCTGTGATATGCGAAAAACATATGGGCCAATATGCTACAACTGTGATACATTGTGATCTTCGAGTTGTGGTTTGAAATTTTATGAAGCAACTGGGAACTGGCATCTAACCAATTCCGGACGATTTGTTTGTTAACAACATCGAAGTGGAAATCTGTCTCGTGAGTCATACTCAAATAGGGCAACAGATTGTGATTCTTAGGATCATTCTCTAAATTGAGCATATAATGTTATTCTCGTTTGTGAGTAAGGGACGCGTAACTTTTGCACAACTTGCAGCTTGTTTACAAGGAATATACGTTCTTTCTATATGCAATGAAATGATCTTCAACTGATTTACAACATTAGAGCGTAACATCGGGCAGGTCGCTGGGAGATTTATTCCATAGCTACTCGAAAATGATTAACACCCTCCAGATCTCGATCGTCTCTTGGCTTACCCCAATGTTTATAATTAGAAATAGGCTGATATGACATTGTAAATGTTACAAATATTGCATATTATTATTTCTGAAAGTCATAAATACATATTAGAAAAATTCAGTACACCTGAAATCGAACTGTGCTCTTTTAAATGAATATAGGGCTTCGTCAGAATAGAAGCAGATCTCTAAAAGCACAGTAATTTTGTAAAGGTACCCGCATATAACATAAAAATCACGATTATAAGAACTGATACAGTTTTGCGCGTTTTAATGTTTTAATATTTAAGTATAAAGACAATGTAAAAAATTTTAAGAATTCGCGGAGTGCGAGAAACATTTAATAAGTTAAGCAATCGTATATATCAAATAAGATGTTACCTGTTTAAATGTTAACAAGCTACAAAAAGTTATCGTAAAGCGTAAGAATGAAATAGCAAATAAGTTACGTTAGTGAAATAAAGATACCGCGTCCTAAATTAGTATATAAAGATCTACTCAAGAACGCTTAATAGATACTTAGCCTTCAACTGCGAAGCGATATACTTCTACTCCAACCTCGGATCCGAGAACCCCGATTCTGACCGCGAGGCCGGCACCCTCCAACGCCGACCGCGAAGCCGGAAACATCGAGCTGCTCTCTCATGGTGGGGCTCACCTAATGAATCAACCTTTGATTCAAAATATATAACCGAGCCGACAAACCTAGTTTTCGATTGGAAGTTGTTCATTCTTTCCACTATCGTTGACGGAGCTTTGTTGCTTGGGGAACGAGTATCGTCGCCGAAGGCTAGTCATGATCTTTCAGTTAAATAGTTGTTTAGGCCATAAGGTAACTGAAGAATCCTGAAAATCACCGTCATACATTATGCGAGGTCCGTCTACAAACGTCACGGGAGTTGCACGTACGACTCGGCGGAGGAATCTGACAGGTCCGCATAAAGGATTCGTAAACGCCGCCTTTCGTTGCTCGTGCCATAAGAGCTGGCGTTACGAATTATTATACAGACCGCAAGAGGTGTATGTGGCAGAAGCACATAAAACCCTTTAGGTCAATTATTAAATCATTTGTGTATCGATGTAAGCAGCATCGATACGGTATCCGTTATTAGGCAATTTCCAAAAGCATTTGTTTAAGGCCTGTAGGAATGAATTGGCGTTGTTTGATAACCGTTCCATGAGAAATGCTAATTAATTAATTTTATTGATACTAATTGAATAGTATTATCTGTCCGTTGCTAAAATTAACACTAGCCGAAACAAATCGATAATTAAATACATCCATTGTTTGAGCTTTACAAATTAAAATCTAATATTTGATTGCCGTCGTTGTAAACGCTAAAGTAGAGCTAAACGAGTATTTCATTTAGTTCACTTTGTACATATTTGTTTTAGTATTAGAGAACGTTTACATAATTGTTTTGAATCTTTCGTTATTATTTTGTAAATAACTATTTTGAACCTCTCATCTTGTAAATAATTTTTATTTGTAATTAATCATTCATTTATTTTTATTTGTAATATATAATTTATGAAGATTTATTGCCTTGTTACTTATCAATCAATTTAGCTAGGTATGAACAACAACGCCTTCTTTCAAAGAAAAGTCCTGTAAAGACAGAACCCGGACTCACGCTGTTAGCTGGTAAAGCAAAATATAAATATTTTTCCCCACAACGTAATTATAGAAAACCGTATTGTTACAATTTATAAGTTTGATATAAAATATATAAATTATGTGTCTTAATTTCTACTGCGGGCTGTTCTAATTTCAAAGAAATCGGTGCAGTAACTTTTGGCTTCCTACCCGGGGTGCAAAGTGTTACAATATTGGGGTGATTTTTAATCTATTTAAGCATAACGTAAAATTGGAATTACAAACAATATCAAACTTTCTGATGTAATGTTTTTGTAATGGGAAAAGTAATGAAATATGTTGCGTAAAATTTAAAATTTCGAAGTCCATTTTCAGCTCTTTTATAAATGACAATCAAAAAACCCTAAAATATCTAACTCTTGCTTTGATGTGTAGAATATCTATAATAATCTTTGTCGATTATAATACGGGTACGAGATAATTCCTAAGTTGGGGTGGGAAGGGCGGTTTGCCTAGAATTAAAAAAAAAGTGTATAGTTTTGGCAAATACGTCTAAGAAAATAGGTTTAATGTCAATTTACAATATTTTTGTGTCCCAAAAATATAAAAAACGCGAAACTTTGAGAATGATTTCCGTCCCTTAAACAGCGTTTATGGCAGATACAAAAAATATGTGCCCCTTATTTTCACCCATGTATATCCAAAATGTCAAAATAAGCGGGGGATACTCTAAATAGCTTTGTAAGTCATTTTATAATACTTTTTTATCATGGAGGCTTATACAAACATTGAAATTGCTGATATTTATTTTTGTTAGGGGTTAGCGAATGGAAATTATACTGCAGCTAAGCATCTGTGTGCAGAGACATCCCGATAGATGTTTACCTTGTACTAAATTTATTGCAAAACTATATACACGTCTTAGAGAAATTGGAAAATTTTGTAAAAGAAACAGTACCTACATAAAAAATACTTAGTGTAAGAACTCCGAAATTAAAAGAACAAGTTCCAGATATTGTAAATGAATAACCGGGTATGAGTTTATGAAAATTTTCCAATTAGGTTAACGTTAGAAATAACTCAGTATGGAAATTTTTAATAGAACATTTGATATACCTCTATTACATAACAAGTTCAAGGATTATTAGCAACTGATTTTCTTCCACGTTTAAACTGGCGTAAATGGTTTACGAGCATTTATGTTACTATACCAGATTTCGCAGCGAAAATTGTATTTACATATGAAGCATGTTTTTATAGGGGATCCATTGTCAATTTTCATAACAATCGCATATAGACTGAATAAGACCCACGTGAAATACTAGAAACAACATTTCAGCATGAGTCTTCTGTTAATGTGAGTATAGGGATAGTTAGAGATCATTTGATTGCACCACAGTTTTACCCGGGAGACAGAACAGTAATTGTAACTCTTTTCAAACTTTTGGAAAACATTCCTATGTCAATTCCTTATGAAATGTGGTTCATGCACAACCCCTTGTGTATTTTTGGTTCTGGTTATTATTCAATTTTAATTAATTTTCTTGCGCAGTTAAAAAGATAAGATGTGCCAAATGTTCCTAATAGTTGTTTTACTAAAAAATATTGTTATTATTTTTAACTACTTAATAAATTCTGCAACAAACCGACAATATTCATTGCTTGATGGTTCATTAAAATTTGTTCTCAATTTTCTTCGTCAAATTTACTAAAATCTGTTAATACATGGAAATCTGCAATTGGAATTATCTCGAAAGCAATACGTTTTAGGAGAAAATTCCAAGTATACTTTTTTATCCAAAATTAAATGGGAAATTGGGAAATATTGCCAAAAATACAGTGGCTTATAAGATTACTGAATAGATAACAGCTACTACGTCATGTATTTTTAGACAAATTTCAAAGATTGCAGCAATATAAAATTGGTTATCATTATGCTGTTAGTATATATTTCTTGTATATCGCAGCTAAAGAAGAAGAAATCATTGATGCAGTACTTCTAAAATTTTATTTTAAAGACTTAAAATGAAGGTGTTGCACCGTATCCATCGCCTACAACCAGAACAATAAGTACAAAATATAATGTTGTAACGGAGGTTTCTTGTACAACACTAGATCTTAATTTTATTGGTTCAATAAATAGATTCGATTTTGGATCATATCGCGCACAATGTATTGAATAACAATAATAAATAAAAAGTAAAAGATTTCACACAGTCTAATCTATAAAACGTTTATTGTAAATAATTCTAGTAGTTTCGCCTACGATAATGAAGCGTTATCAAGAAAAATTTTGGAATACTATAAGTGTTACAAAATAAATAAATAGTTAGCCACTTAATTAAACGGGCAATAAATCTTACGTAATAATATAAAAAAATATAAAAGCAGTGATTAATATACATTTAAATAGTCCAATTTTGATAATAGCGAAAAATTAACATAAGTTTTGAAATAAAACTATTCAAAGAAAGTGGTCAAATAATATAAGGTAAAATTAATAGAAATAATATCTCCATAAACACGCATACCTTATATTGTTTGACCACCTTCTTTGAACGGTTTGATTTCAAGACTTATGTTAATTACATCTTTTTCATTATTATCAAAATGGGACTTTTGAAATGTATACACATCACTGCTTTTTATATTTTTACATTATTAGGTAAAATTTATTTCCTATTTAATGATTTACCTAACTATCTATTTATTTTGTAGCACTAATTGTATTCCAATATTTTTCTTGATAACGCCTCATTATCGTAGGCGAAATTACTAGAATTATTTACAATAAACATTTTATGGATTAGACTGTGTGAAACCTTTTGCCTTTTATTTATCATTATTGGTTCAATTTTATGATCACATTCACCATAGATGGCATTAGTAACTGTTACAATGAGCACATATAGTCACTACAAGGCCACTAGCAGGATATCCATTAACAATTTTCAATTGTCGTTTATCACCAATACAAGTCCATTCACATCGTCTAAATGTTGCATCGTACTTAGGATTTTTGGTTAATAACTTACATGAATTGGAAGATATTACACTTGAATTGTACAGTATGCTGCAAAAGGGGTAGTAAAATGGTTAGGCAACCATTTTAATGGGAGATGAATAGATAAACGCACTTCACTTCAATGACCTATCAGCTCGCCAGTTCTAAATCCATTGAAATTTTACATCTGAGACCATTTAAAGTATTAGATTGTGCAGGACAATTGAGGCGCCTACTTTCAGAAACGGCTACATGCATTTTATACAATTTTCGGTAATAAGCAAAAAACATGTAACTTTTAACAAAGCAGCAATTCGTATTTTTTTTTTATTAGGACACACTACTTATAGCAAAAATTGAATTTAGGCAAAAATTTAGAAATCCTGTTCATACATAAAATTTAATAGGACCAATTGAAATATGGATGCGGACCATTCTGCAGCGGAAACGTGGACG
>JAHWXV010068927.1:0-13736 GCA_024586415.1 Phrixothrix hirtus | reverse complement strand
TAGCATTGCCGACTTACGGAATCGTCACCATACCGGTCAGTGTTGACGTATTTAGCCTAAGTGCTACAAGCGTAACCATAATTCCAGCATTACCCCAGGCACACCTAACGCTATTCTATACAAACTAAGCTCCCTATCATGAACGGCTTACTCTGCAAGGTAGCACGTAGTTGCCCATGCCGCAGCATACTCGGGCACTTTCACTAAATCGCTGCAGTAATTGTGATCCCAGGCTCCATAAACTCCACCAGAAAAATTCCCTTACAGTCTCAAAATGCAGTAACCATAAGCTTTTTGCTGGAGAAGGTTTGTTTGAATTTCTTCGGTTTGTTATGTTATGTTTCGATCGCTTTTTTGTTTCGGTGTTCACGAAGTTAACCCACGTTTCATCTCCGGTTGCCATCTCACTCAAAAAATATTCTACTTCCACACTGTAATGCTGCAAAAACGTTAGAACAGAACTAATTCGCTGTTATTTGTAAATGTCTGTAAAATATTTTGGAAACAAAATCATACACAAAATTTGTGCTGGCTGAGAAATTTGAGGCAAAACAAAAGAAAGTTCAGAAATTGTGAATTTTCGGCACTCACGAATCATTTTGTTCGCTTTTTCGATGACATAGTTTGTTGCTACAGACTTCATGCTATTCCATCATGGACATCAGTTCGTCCTTCCCGAAAACTCCTACACTATTTTCTCACAGCACTATCACTTATAACATTTTTCCCATACACAACACAAATTCCCGATGAACTTCCACCGCACGATTGCCTTTTACTTGTAGAAAACGAATCACTGACCGAATCTAGCATGCTACGGGATCTTCGATTGTAGCAGCTATAATAAAACAACCCTCGCTTTAAAACTAGGGCACGTAATGGTCTAACACGTAGGAGGTTATGACAAATTGTTACGACTTGAATTTCGTACCTTTTATTTTTGCACAAGATTGTACAATTTACTTTGGTTTTGTTACCTTTATTGTTATTCAGAAATTCTTTCTAGTCTACATTCCAAATTATTGTATTTTTAAATTCATTAAATTCCCTGAGTCGGTCCCTGTATTATTGTTTTCAGGGAATATAAATTCCGTTTAGCTCTAGGAAGCGCATTTTACATGGACGGATTTAATTTTGTATGATTTCATGCAAATTTACATTTTAAACCATTTAATTTTATTTTTGCTTATAAAGAGGGCGTTGTGATGCTCATATTCACATTTAATGCCATCCATTGAATTTTTCTCGCGCAGGCGTAGACTTTGGCAAAAGGAAGAAAGTGTGATATTTCACTAGTTTTATCAATGTCTATTTAATGGCAGTTGATGTATTTAATAAAGCTACTTTGTAGTATAATGCTACACCTTAGTGTGCTACGTTAACTTGTTTAATAATTTTTGGAAAGCCCATTTTAGTTTGCTTGGATTTTCGATCGTTAATATCGAAGCTAAGGTACGTGATATTCTTGGATTTAACTTTTTAGTAATTTCCTTTTTTTTAGATAGATTCTTTGAGGAAGGCGCTCATGGTTTCGTCTGATGATAGCCTTCGGTTGTAAAGTTAATTAAATTCCATATATTTTTTTAAAGGCGCCCCTAAGAATCTGTAGCAGAAATGCTGCAAGGATTTTGGTAATTTTTCATCGACAAAATTGGAAGCATCAGTAACTGCCGGTCAAACAGATAAGTGAATTTTTTATACATATCGGTGTCCCGTTTAGTTTGGGTTACGCAGAATAGTTCATGAAAGTTTAATTTTGTATATAGTGGAAATCCTTACGATAAAACTATTTTTGAGTGTTGATAGATTTACTTGTTGTTCATTCGCTAAATTAAAAATATACTTTCATATTTAAGTACCAGTTTAGAATCTTATAATTAAGAACTTACTAACATCCGTTTAAGATTTTTTTTATGATTACTTGTAATTATATATATTAAATTTGTTAATTATCGAAATTTTTTATTTTTATTTGGCGTAAATAACGTGCAAATTCCTATATTTCAAGACCATCCCTGATCTGAATAAGGGTCTATATGTTCTACGATTTACATTATAACTAACTTTCAACAATACAAGTTAATAACACATATATTTATAATATATTTGACAAAATTTGTTCAATATGACCTTCGTGAAAGTCAAAACATAATTGAAAACGATCTCTCGCGTTCCGGAAAATGTTCGCCACTAATGCAGGCGTAATTTAACGACACACTGTTGAGATACGCTCTTTCAAAGGGTCTTTGTCCCTCATCTTGACTGTGTACATTTTAGATTTTACATAACGCCACACGGGTTTAAGTCCGGAGAACGTGATGCCCATTCAATTCGTCATCTACGACCAATCCACTGTGGGAAACGTTCATCTAGCCAATGACGAACTTGTGTACCATAGTGTGAGGGTGCGCCGTCCTTCATGAACCATTCTGGTTTTCCCAAACCCTACAAATCCAAATTAAGAAGCAGCTTATCCCCGAGCATTGTCACTGTTAACTATACCGTCAAAGAAATAGGTGCCTATGATCCGGTCTTTCCGCAAGCCACACCAAACCATGATGCGATCAGCACCTTGCTCCGTACTTTCGATGTACCAGTGAGAGTTACTATTAGACCAAAAACGCAGGTTAAGTCGGTTAACCTCTCCATTCACATAAAATTTAGCTTCATCCGAAAACATAAATTTAAACAAAAAATGTGGGTCTTCCTTCAACTCTGTCAAAAACCAATAGCACATTTCGATACGGCGATCAGGATCATCTTCTGGCATGGTGTAACAATTGTAACTTATACGGATGAAACTTATTCTTCTACAAAATATCCCATACAGTGCTTCGAGGAACGCCCAGTTCCGAGTTGGTATGGAGAATTGATTTTTTGGGACGCGCAATAACCTTTGCCAAAACTCCTTCCACAACCGCTTCTGAAGTGCTGGGACGGCCACTTCTTTTAGTATCAGTTACACTACCTGTAGCTTTGAGCTTTGCTAGCAATCTGTTAACCGTTGTGTGCGACATTGGATCTCGTTCAGGATGCCTTATATTAAATTCATCTGCAACTCTTGTGTTAGAGAATCCTTCTCTTCCATAAAGAAGAATAATCTCTACCCGCTCTTTAGTGGTCAACATTTTTCAGTACTGAAACAAGAAAATACAAAATTAGTGAAATCCCTAGGGTGAGGAACTCTTCGGACATCTTGTAGTTTAGTTTAGGCTACTGATAACAAAACATTTTCTAATTCCTATGTCAATCAGGAACCCAAATAATTATTGGCATTGAAGAAAAATTTATAACAAGATAAATTAGAAAATAATACTGCACAAGCGCTGCTTAATAATGACAACTGAATTTCCATTACTAACCCAACTGAAATTGAAAAAAATATGCATTGTACAACAAACATGTAAGAATGAAGATAGCAAGATAAAATGTACTTACAATATTCTGTGAATTTTACAATAAATTTAATTTGAAATGTAGTGAAATTAGTAGAAATTGAAATGGTGGTCTAAATATACTTTGTGTAAAAAATCAATAAAACAAATTTTATTTGTATCAGCAGAGGACAGCCTTTCACAAAAATGCAAGTCACATCGTTGTCATCAGGATAATCTGTTACTATCATTAAACTTGGGTTCGCTATGTTCTTCCTCGAAGTCGGGAGGCTGGGTCTTAGTTGCCGTCTTTGCGCCATTTTTAGTTTTAGTTTTTTTGGCTTTTGCGGCTTCTACACCCCTCACCTACCCTGGAATCAGTTTCTTCTTGGATTTGTTTAGAACTGATTCACACACGAGCTGTGTTAATTCGTTTCGGTAGGATGTGGATGTCATACGATATTCCTTTCAGAGCTTGCGACCTGAAGTACGCAACTCAGTTGTGAAGATGGGCCAGTAACACCAGAGTGACTGGAGGTTGAAACAACCACATCATCAGGCGTTGAGAAGTAGAGTGTTCATCGGGACTGATTTTAAGAAGTTGGCTGAAATGGTAGAGCTTTAGAAGATTATGTACTGCTTATTTTTGCATCGTCATTTTCAGTATAATGAAATTAGCTTCACCGAAAATGTTTTTATTGAACGGGCAAACCTCCATAAATTTGAAAATCTTCACTGCAATTTCTACACTATGAGATAATCTTTTCCAAACAGCTCGAGGGTGCCATAGGACTTTCAATTGTCCAACGGCTGGAGGCAGACTCAAAATAGACACGTTATTGTTATTCACCATGTCAATGACGTCTATATTACGCACATGAGTCATGGCCGTCTAAAATTAGCCGCAACGGGGACGTACCACTTGCTTTCAATTCTTGAACGAAATGAGCAAACCGTTCGGCAAGGAGGTTAATTTGAACCCACTAGATTAGCGTGCCCGACCTACAGCCCCTGGTGAACAACGAACGCCTGATTAATGTGTGGGCCATGTTTGTACGCTGAAAAATCACAGAGGTGGTACAAAGTGGCCAAAAGGTCTAGTTACCGAGGTGCTACGGCATCTGATGAAATGCGAAGGGTACGCGCGTATGATGGTCGCACACTCGCGTCCGCGTCACCCCGATATACACAATTTCGGTGGAAACTCCGTACTTTACTATTTATTCGCAATATTAATGTTTTAAAATTATTGAAATAAAGTTAGTAATTTTGAGAACACATATGGAAGTACTGGTGCTGAGTATGTTTACATACGATGTCCAGATGCGTGCTGGCGATGCGGTAGCTATGGGGAAATTAAATAAAACTCATAGTCTTGTGTTTTATTTAACTGAATGAATTCCTTTGTAACAGTTCAATAGAACTAATTTATATTTTTGCATCCGGGATTACTCATCGGAGTGGGTAGGTTCAGTTCGGTCTGGTAGAATCCAACAATTTCTGCTAGAGTTCTCCCTTGGAATGGTTTGTAGTTGGTTATCCTAAATAGGAGAAAGTTATGTATTAAAATGGGGCGGCCCACAAAATGGTCGCGATTTCTAATGTGAAACAATCTTTTCACAATCGTATATTTAATAACCAAGCTGGGTGGAAATAATAAGATGGATAAAACCTTCAAAAGTAATTTTATTCATAATAACAGAAATAATAATTTAAATTGACACTTTCTAATACTTTGTACATATTTACATCTACTGATATTTAACAGTTACAAGTTAAATAATTGGATTTTAAAATACTTGAAAGCTTTCAATGCAAAAAGTCGTTCCCAGTATTAAGATAATTATGACAGGCGCTTAGCGTTGCTTTTCGTTCTTCGCAAGGAAGCGTGCGCCATCCGACGTAATATTCTATGCTCCTGTTACTTGTGAATTTTGCTAAGACAGTTCAGTATCCTTGCAGGTTCGAAAGGGGTCACGTCGTTTGCGGGCGTGCTCCTTTGCGTAATGACTTGGACGGTTCAGGCGATGATCCCTTGGTCCACTCGTGATCGATGCCACACGGTAGACGAAGGTATCACGGGTTGCTGGCGTCGAACAGGCTCTCGCTACCTATCCAACACAGATGTTTGACGACGGCGTATTCACAGGCCCTAGTGACGCTTGTACGTTCGCTACAAACCCAACACAACGTTCAAGCGTTCTAGTTATGCTTATTGCAGGGATAGGGTCGCTGCATATCAACTCGTTCACTTTCGACAATAAACTAAACAGGATTGAATAATAAAAGAGGTTTCACCCTTTCGGATGGCTGAACTAAATTCGTAGTTTTAATTCTGCGACGACGGTTTTGAAATTATAATATAAACAATTCGGCGTGGACGGTTTGCGTTTTTTGCAGTTAACAAAGCGCTTTATAATTCAGCAAAAATATCTTGACGTTCTAGGCGGAGATGCGCCTATCCTTTATGCAAAGAATGGCGCTCTCTTAGCTCAAACAATGAATAGCAAGAACTATCGGTGTTAGCTCGAGCACGAAATTACAAGAACTATCGGTATTAACTCGAGCACGGAATTGCACAAACTCTCCTTTTAACCTGAGAACTTCGTTCTTTTATACAAAATACTCCGGTATATCGTTCTCTGTTCCTCGAACAGTTTTGATAATTCTTATTCGGTCTTACACTTATTGATAAGCGTATCGCTCATATGCTTTGATTAGCAATTTATTTATAACGTAATATTGTGCAATTCCAATTAATATTTTCTTGTTAATTAAATTCGGTTTTGAGATTGCTTTATGTTTGTTATACATTTCGATAGCAATCTTTATTTACTTTGAACGGTTTCTTAATATTTTTGTTATTGCGTAATATTTCGTTAGCTTTAAGTTTTACTTAATTACATTTTATTTACATCCCGGTTATTAAATCATATTTATTTTAAATTAATTCGGGATCACTTACTCCAAGTTCACTCCTTATTGTGTTTTTAAAATGTCTTAATCAATTTAATCTTCTGGTATTTTCGCGGAAACGTAAGATTGACGTATTTGTTGCAAATCGGACTTTACGTCGCTTTTTCATATTAACATATTTCTCTGGAAATGTTACACCTTTAACTTCAGCAGTGAAAACGTTCGCCAGATCTAGGCTATGTTGTGAACCTCTGTGGAACAACGTACCAGGCCTGAAAGCTATTAAAGGGACTTGGCTCTGTATTGTACTTGTTGCATTTGCTAGGTCTGCTTTGTTGAGCTATTTAATATTAGGGAAATAATTACACAAGCTTTTTAACGAAATAAAAAATAAAATTGTTCAATAAAAATGTAAAAGTTAATCTAGGTAGATATAAAACGCAATTGATTAAAGTGTGTGTGATATTATCTAATAAGCGGATTAGGAAAGTTAATAACTTATTCTGCGTTTTGCGACACAAGATAGTGGTTTCGGGAAGCAGCACTACCGTCGCAAACACTTGGTAAACGACATGCTCGTGGAGATTTTGGTTAGACCGCGGAGGCATGAGGTTTTGTAACATGTAGTACAGTTTAGTGAGTTGTGAATCAAGTAGCATGTAATGCGGAATCACTGAGAATTGACAAAATCGTTGCCTGCTGCTGAACAAACTATAATTTAGACTTCTTCATCTTCTGTCTTCTTCTCTCCACGGGTACCGAGGGAGGTATGTTCATGATTTTAGAGGTGATAATTTGTGGATGGTGGCACTGTCATACAAGCAATCATGGTAACTGTTGTAGAACTCTACCTTTTCCATCTTCGCCATATTCAGAATTTTACTTTGCACAATAGAAAACCCTGTCTCGTTCAAATTACACACTCTTGAGGTTGGAAAATTATGTTTATTGAATGCACCTCTAAAATGATGAACAACACGGCCATATACTTTTTGGTGAAACCTAACATCCTGGCATAAAATGATCCATAAGGTTTTAGAAAAGATAAACAACCCTTATGACGATTCAGAAATAGATCATCCAATACCCTACCCCCTTAAACATTTTTAAATGTAACTTGGTACGCCATTTGCTTCAAATCCATCAAGGTGCTCCCAAAATACTTTTGCACCATGTTAGTAGATAGAAAATAAGTTCCTCCTCTAATTTTGGATCCAAGTAGAGTTTTTACAACGAGAAGCTTCGATAGCTGTTAACTCACGTTCCTTGCTTACCGTCTGCAACTTAATACGTGGGATATAAAAGGGTTAGGCAGTCTTTAGAGCACTCATTTTCTTCTCCCTCACAGCAATCATATCTTCTGGATTCCGCTATTTCTCATGTTTTGACATTCTAACAAATAAACTAAACTAGTAGAAGGAACAAATAAGTATAATAAAATCCTTTCAAAATTATTACTTCGTCTTACCCTAAATAAAATACAGGTAAAAGAGAAAGGATTGCTTTCGTGCAAAATTTTCGATGTTAAAATTTTAGTGAAAATGAAGATTTTCGGGTCCCCTGACTCCAAAAAGCGTGTTTTTAGAACTTGGTCTGTATGTGTGTATGTTTATGTTTCTGTGTGTTTATATGTATGAGTTTGTGTCTGTATGTGTGTGTATGGATGTGTAGGTGTGAGCGTGTGTGCGTGTGCGCGTGCGAAAGTACGTGTATGCGTGCATGAGTGCGTAGGTGCATGTGTTTGTATGTGTACGTGTGTGTTTGTCGTATATAAACAATATTTTATATTTAGGCTTGTATCCATCCGAACACGTGACTAACAATTTAACTAAAATCGTATAACCGAACATGCCACTCTACTCTTGTAATTTTTTGGTTTTTTGCAATTTTCTCGGAATCAGCTTTAACGATTTTCTTTAAACTTATTCATATAATCTAGGCAGTTTTTAAGAAAATATCGCAGAAGTTGAGTAATCGGAAGTACTTTTACCGTTAACTCTGATAAATAACTATGAAAATTAGTATGCCAGGTCATTACTACCTTTATATGCAATAAAGAATTTGGTTACAATCTAATTATCTGAAGCATCACTTTATTGCTGTTATTTTTAGGTTTTTTCCGATTTTTTCGTTTTTCGCGATTTTCTTAAAATAGCATAGTTGTTAACTACTTAATTCCATTTTATATAAACTACGCGATTTCTCTAATACATTTTTGAAAATCGACTAACCGGACATACTTGAAGTATTAGTTGTAAACATATCACAAAAACTAAACACCCTAGAAAAGAAATTTTATATTATGGTTTCGTATCTTTCGCCCTTTGTGACGGTAAGAATTTAGTTGAAATGACCGAAAGTGCCACTTTATTCTTGCCATTTATAAGTTTTTTGCGATTTTCGTTCCGTGATTGACACGAACGTGTACAGTTCATAGTTTAGAAATTATAGGACTTCAAAACCTGATAAATCATTTGTAATAATGTAAAATTTCATATATGTAAGGGTTGTCTAAATGAAACGTGGACATTTTTCATAACTCTGTTGATATACTATGAATTTAAATGCTAAGTTTTCGCGAGTATTACATGTTGAATTGGTTTGCGAACTGATTTCTTTTACAATCAATTTTCAATTTTCAACGTTTATTGGTCAAGTATCAGATACAATATAAAACTATGATACCCGAAAACCTGACCATGACCACATGTAGACGCAATTGTCTCTTTGGCCTGGTTATGTTCCTTGGGTTTACAAAAAAATTAAAAAAAAAGGTTTACATCGTTTTGTATGACAAGTATAAGGCAAACATTGTTTGTTTTATTTTAGGGTACGTACGGTGGCGATGGGCGTGGTTAGTGGTTTTGTCGGCGATACGCGAGGGGAGTATTTTCTAGGATGTCCTGTAGGTCGTCTGGCGTTGTATGCCGGAGGTCATGCTGCTTTGTAGGATGGCGGTTGGCGAGTAAGCGATCTTCATCTTTGGTTTGCGGCGATGAGGGAAGGTGCTCCGGAGAGTGTTGAGATTGTGAGGCTGCGGCTGGTCCGGGTCGATGGTACGTGCGACGAATTTGGAGCATAGGCCTCCGATACGGGCACCGATGGGAGGAATACCGCCCAGGTCGCAGATCTCCCGGGACGGGTGAAAGCCGTCCAAGCGCAGCATTCCTTTCACGATAGCCCGTTCTTTGGCGTTAATTGTTTCTAGGTCGGATTGTGAGATGGTCCTGAAACATAGGAATCTATAGTCAATTACTGGTTGAATATAAGTTTTGTAGATATGTAGCTGTGTGCGAGGGTGGCAGCCGCGGATTCTGCCTCGGAGTCTGGCTAGGAGCCCGCGCCGTCTCTGCGCAGAGTCAAGGCACCGTCTTACCTACCTCTGCCCCTCAGTTGAGAGTGGACGTAAATGTCTCTCCCAAATAGGTGACACTACCGACAGGCCGAAGTTCCTCTCCACAGAGCCGGATGCGGATATTGTTACTGGATTGGTGTCTTTTCTTAGAGTGATGTGGATGTCGCAATAGGATAATTTGAGTTTTGTTTAGGTTGGGTCGGATGCGTCATCGTTGAAACCAGGTTTCGACACTGGCGAGGTCGGCAGATAGTAAATTTGAGACTGTTTGGGAATTACGGTTTACGGTTCATAGCCCCGTGTCATCGGCGTATTGAACTAGTTGTACTGTAGGATTAAGAGATTGGGGAATGTCGTAGCAGTATAGGATGAACAGGAGTGGGGCCAGTATTGATCCCTGCGGAACGCCGGCACGAGGAATGAATTCGCAGGAGAGCTCCCCGCGAACTCTGACTCTGTACGATCGGTTCCACAGGCATTGGCGGATTATGCGGAGGAACGCGACGGGGGAGGCGCTTGTAAGGAATTTTTCTAATACGCCTTCGTACCAGATGGTGTCTAAAGTACGTTCTATGTCTAACATGGTCGCTGCAACGCAGAAGCCGGTGTTAAGAGCAGCAGAAACTTTTGAACTAAGTCTTAGGATACGGTCTTGGCAGCTTCGTTACAGGCGGAATCCGTATCAGTTGAGCAGGGAGGATCTGGTGGGTGTTTAAGTGCTGGAGGAGTCTGGTGGCTAAGATTTTTTCCAAGGTTTTCCCGAGGATGTTGAGGAGCGTGATAGGGCGGTAGGAAGCTACGTCCATGGGGTCCTCCTGGGTTTCGGGATCATGATTACTTCGGCGGATTTCCAGGCGACGGTTTAATGACCTGTAAGTAAACAGAGATTATAGATTTTGGAGATAGGTGATGGAGGGGGGAGGTAGGTGGCGAAGCGCTTGTCCCGTGATTTTATCGGAGCCCGGTGCGGAGTTTTTCCCTGCGTGAATGGCGTTGAGTGTGTCGACGTCGGTAATTTTCGAATTTAATGGGAGGACGTGTCCTAGAGGGGCTTCCGGCGGAAACGGGAGCGGCAGCAGTCTTGGCGCGTTATGGCGGTCATTCAACTCTTGAAGAAAGAAGTTATCGTGACTGGCGTCCCTGGGAGGCTGGTGGACGCGTTCCACAAAGTCGGCGAATATGTTTACTACCTGCGACGCATCGACAGTGTGCATGTTGTTATGGTTTAACTGTATGATTGGGCGGGCGTTTGTTTCAGAATTTCTTTCCGTCGCAGTAGTCTAATTTGGAGCAGGCGTCTTTCCAAGCGGCTTCCCTGTGGCGTCTGGTGAGCAGGTGGACTGTGTCCTTGAGGCGATTCCATTCTGTGTTGATGTTCGGATTCATATATCTCTTGTATTGTCTATAAAGGGGGAGCTTCTCTTTCATTATATTGATTATGTGAGGGAGGAGGGGAGGATGGTGTATATTTATAGTTTTTAAAGGAATAGTGAAGTCGATTGAGGATTGTATTAGTCCCGTGAAATTTTGAATTAAGGCGTCGAATTGCAAGGGGGTGTTGGGTTCAATAAACGGCGGTGTGGCGTTGGCTAGTGTTTCCTGAAAGTCTGCCCAATTGGTGTTTTTCCAGTCACGCAACGTTTTGAATATTGGGGTTCTAGGCGGTGAATTTAATATGTTTGTCGCGGCTTTGAGTGGCAGGTGGTCGCTGGCGATTGGCGTCACGATTTCCGCTTCGTCCGCGAAGTGAGGTGTGAGGCGATCTAAAATTATGATATGGTCAATTATCGATTATCCAGTGTGGCTAACGAAGGTTAGATTTTCGTTGGTGATCCTATAAAGCGGCAGTTCGAACGGGATATCGGCGAAGGCCCGTCCTTTCGCGTTGGTGGAGGTGTCCCTAAAAGCGGTGTTTCTGGCGCTGAGGTCTCCTATAATGATAACTCGCGGAAAGCTAACCGCGAAGTCGAATAAATCGCGATGCAGATCTTCGTTAGGAGTCGTGTACAGCGCGAAGATGTGGAGGGATCCGCCGGTTATATGTAGAGTTGCGGCACAGCATTCGTAATCTTGTAGCGGCTGTGGAAGCTGGAGCTCTGGGAAAGGTATCGTGTTATTAATTAGTAAGGCAGTGCCCCTTCTACCAGTCTAATTATTTTGGTAAATTCCGCGGTGTTCCGGGAAATCCAGGTAATTGTTGCGTTTAAGGTGGATTTCGGTGATGGCCAAGACTGGTATATTGTCGCGAAGGACCATATTTCTAATGAGTAGCGTCTTGTTGCGGATTCCCGCTGCGTTGACGGTGCACACTGCGCTGTCCATTACAGGTCAGAGAGGGTGAGGTGAAGCCAGTTCCCGGCGTAGGATGCTGCGACCTTTAACCAAAATACTCTCTAATTAGATCGAATAAGATGCATTGTACGCGTTCTCGTCGGTCAGGGAATAATTCCAGAAGGGCATGGATGACAAATTTAGTAAGGAGGTGGATAAGTGATTCGGAGCGATTCTCTTTATGGATAGGAGTGTTCCTAGGCCTGTTAGATACGCTTTTCCTGGGGCTGGAAGTGGACGAGGTTGAAGCGGCGGTTGCTATAGCGTACGTGGCGTCGGTGGCGTCGTGGGAGTTTCGTGGGGAACGGGATTGTGGAGGGGGGAATGCGGCAGGGAGCCGGGATAGTTGAGGCGTTAGGTTTGGAGATTTTAAGGGGCGGCGGCGGTATCTGGATTTAGGCGTTTGGAGGGACATGCAGTGCATCTATGCGAGAAAGCAATATACTCTCCGCCACAGTTGCTGCACTTAGGAGGGGCTGCCGACGTGGACTCAGAGGTCGAGTGATCTCCACTGCAAACGCCACAGGTGGGAGTGTTTTTGGGGCAGGACCTTTTAGGGTGGTGGAACTTAAGGCATTTGCCGCACTGGACAGGTTAGGCCTTGGGGGGACGGGATTGTTCGATTCTATATAGATGATTGAACATTACAAGTCCACGGGAAAGGAGGTGGTCTAATGTTTCATGGGACGTTGTTGTGATTCTCATTAGTCGAGTAGGCAGATCAGTTTCCTTGGATACTATTCTCCAGACATTGGAAAAGGTAAGTTGAAGGGCGGCGAGATGAGGCTTCACTTCTTCGGGGATGATGTCCATCTCGACGCCTTTCAGGACGCAGGAGAACTGGTTTCTAGGGGGTTAGCGGGTGGGACGAGAGGAAAGTAGTCCGCAAGTGATTTTGCAAGGGTTGGATAGGAGGTTATTAAGTCAAAGGAGTTTCAGTTGGCTCAGTTGGGCCTCTAAGTCGATAGTGGATACTCGGGCATAACCCTGAGAAAAGACGGTTAAATTGGTGGTGAGGACGTTGACCTCGGATAAGAGCCTAGAAAGGGATCTATTGGTGTATTGTGTGGTAGGTTGGATAGCGAGTAAGCTTTAACAATGGAGGCAGAGGAATTAGTGGTGGATGACTTGTTCGATTTATCGGAGTTGTTGGATCTAGTGGAAGCGTCGGAATGTAGGCGTCGGCTTACAGTGGTCCAGTCTGAGGCTGTTGTGTTAGGAGAAGGCTGATCATTCGTCGGGTGGATGCCAGAGGGGCCTGTAGGGTTGGCATCATCGTTATCGGAGTCAGCACGAGGTTGGGCTAGGGAATGGGAGGGTTTGCTTGAATTGGAGTTAGCGGCGCAGGTGAAGGAGCCGGAGTCGTGATCGGCCTTGTCGATCTTAGACTTCGAGCGAGTCATCGGAGCCAACATGGTTGGTTGGTAGGAGGAGAGGAAGCACTTTTTAAAAAGAAACAATACTGGAGGGAGCAGGGCGTCGAGCTCTGCCCCCGCGGTGCGGCATCGCGACGCAGCGCGGGATGAGGTTGGACGTACACTGGTTGACGGGTTGACGCGGGCGCTGTACTAAAGGCACTAGTAAGCAGAGGCGAGTTCGCGGCACTAGGGCACAATCAGAGTCGGGGGTGTCGTAGCACAGCACAGAAGTCTTGCACAACTACACAGAGGAGAAGGCAAAGTGCACAAACTGCCGACAGAATGACCCAATTTCTTAAGACGTCCGGACAACAGCAGAGTACGATGAAAGATGACTCCTTT
>JAHWXV010068912.1:0-14123 GCA_024586415.1 Phrixothrix hirtus | reverse complement strand
TATCTTTGACTGGTATATCCCTACAATCTACAATTACACAAACCCACCAGTCGATCATTCGAAATAATTAACAATTAATTGTTAATTTTACCTAAAAAAAAAAGTTTTACATTAGTATTAAATATAAAAAAAATAACTTCAATAATTATACTTAGTGTGTCCTTTTATGCAATATAATATTCGTTTTGTCCAGCTTTTTATGGGTTATTTAAAATGAAATATATATAAAATTCCTAATTTTGTAAAAGTAATCGTAGTAGTGTATTCTGGGTTGCCTATCTATTCATTTAAAAATATATTTTCCATTTTTAAAATATTTATGAATACTTTGACCTCCATATCTTTATCTAAAACACCAACGATCAACTTTTGGATATAATATCCTTATTAGATAATAGAATTCCTTTTCAAAATTTCAATTTTGTTTCTGATTTTGGTGAACAAATATTTCAATTTTTAAGGGGAAATTGTTTAGTAACAATCCAACATTAATTAAATATTAGATATTGCCCTTTAGAAAATCTGAGCTTTTGGAGATCCTCTTTTGTTTGGCATACTGTGTCGATCTTTCAAAAGCTGCTGCGAGTCAGGATTTTAGAGGCTTGAAAACATAATATATGTATTATCATTAGATTAGGGTCAATTACAGTTACCTGTTGTTCTTAGCATTATCTTATTCCTATTTTTGTTTCTAGGCCTATTATTATTTTACTATTATCATTATACATTCTTAATTATCAACTTGAGATTATCGTTATTCTATTATCGGTTTATCAAATTGCTACCACAATCATTGGGTCGTTTAAAACCAATCTGTTAAGGTGGGCTATATATTTATGTGAAAGGCAGTACCAATTACACCTGAATTATCGTAAAATTTAAAACATCGGAACATCTGTCCTCAACAAGCAAGGAGTGAAATCAGGTCAGACGACGCGTCTTCCCTTCTTTATTTAAAACCATCACTAAATTTGTATGTTTAATCTCTTATTAATATTACAAAATTATATAAGTACTTTTTTTTGCTTTAAATGATTTAAATTCAATTTAATATACCTTTTTTTTGTGTAACTGTTAGCTTCTAGCACAGCAAATAGTCAAAATTATTTATATTAATAAAGAAAAGTACTAAGAATTTATGAATCTAGATTCTAAAAACCTTGGTAGTTGCAACCCAATTTCTGCTTTCATTTTAAACAGTTGAAGTGTGCTAAAAGTCATTAACAATCATAATTATATCAATTTGTTTGGGTCTAATTTAAATAGTTTGTTTGAAATGTAATTAAATTCATTGCAATTATTTATATTTATTTCAAAATTATAAGAAAGGTTATGTAAAGCATTTGAACACTAATGATATAAAACAGATATTATACGTGACTAAAGTTATACAGGTTGTATTATTTGTTATTTCTTTCTTTTTTTCCTTTTCTTATTTTATTTTATCCTACTTGGCCCGTTAGTTATTTTAAGGGACCAGTTGTTATCGGCTCGAGGGATCTTCGTATGCAGATTTGTAGGAGGCAAACCTGGCGTCCTGATGTAAGCTCTCGCCCACATGAGCTTAACCGTGGGTATTTCTGCAAACCCCCTTACCAACACCAAAAGGGTCAAGAAGTGTTTAATTTGTTTATGTTATAATTTACACATAATAAGGTAGATGGCATATTTTCCATGATCTTGCAATAAATCGACCTATTCTAAAGGAATAAAACGGCGCTACGCGCCTTATAAAGGTGACATTGTCAATGCCAGAGAACTTATAGGGCTGCATAACTACCTAAAGAGAGGGCGAGGGTCAAGGGTACATAAAAACTGGCTTTTAAGTAAGTTTTGTGCGCCGATGTCGAAAGGTGAAGGTAAAATAGTTAAAAATCAAAAAGACGTCACTGAACCTGACAATGATTAATAGATAACTATGCAAAACTTTGAGGTAGAGGCAAGAGTTCGACATCATCTGGGCAAAGCAATACTTATGGATATAAAGTTAATTCAGCTACTGTTTTTGTAATTAATCGCTGAATTTTCAGATTACGAAATATCTTACTTGGAGGCTGCAAATGAACGTAATTTGAAACTAATATTCTTAAATAAATCAGATAAATAAAATAAACGTCTGTACAACGCAATAAAATCAATTCAGAACATATATAAGAAATAGTTCAAAAATTGTGATCAATATAAAATCAAAACTAATTCGATTTAAAATTGACTACGAGGTTACTTAAAAAAGCTTAAATTTAAAAATACAAAGGTTAATTACAACAACTAGGTACATGAAGATATAAATTTTTTAAACAAATTAGTTCATTGTTCACCAACTATAGAACACCCTTATGCACTTGTTCCTATAAAAATACGTAATTAATTATATTTTACGGCGAATAAAATTAATTGAATATAGAATTTGAAATAATTTCTGTAAACTTTCGCGATTCAAAAATTTACGCAGTCAACTAAAGTTAGGGTGATAGCTAAATTTAATTAAATCTCCATTTGGTCGATTTTCAATTGAAATGACTCAAAAAAGGTGAAATACACGGAAGCAATTATATGGATTATTGGCCGGTGTAAAAGTAGGTGTTCCGTATGATGGAAATGCCCCTTTTAAAATGGATTTTTTACGGTACAAATAGGATGGGCGAAGTTTCTGAATTTAGGATAACCTCTTATGGGTGTAATAAGTAGTCCATATGATCTTCCACTATGGGATAATTAAATCAACACTTTTATGTAGAATAAAGATTTGATAAAAGAAGGGCTGCCTAATTTATACTTTAAATAATCATTCTATCACGAAACCTGTGTGGGTAATTATAATTAAGCTTCTGGTTAGATTTAACGCATGTTGTTACAATGTAAGTTAAAACATGGTTCTTCCTTTGCCTCAATTTTGATTTTAATTCGCGGAGGCACTACAAGGTATTGTCAAACTGCCTGTAGATAAACAAGGACAGTAATATTGCAAATCGACCTTGACTTGAAGTGTTATACTATTGGGGCTTTACTTGCGTTTCAAATTGCACATTTCTTTTGAACTAATCAGGAATGTTTTTAAATATTTTTAGAATTCTTAATTCTGTAAAAGATGAACACTCAATAGATTTGAATCTTTATTAAATTTAAATAACAATAGGATGTTATCCGTAAATGACATCATATACGGGTATTTGCTAATAATTATAATAAAAGTCGTCAAATTTACAAGCGATCATAAATAAGGCGCAAGTTTCTGTCAAAACGTTGTTTGTTTACATACATTTCAATGTCGGTTCTTGTTGAATCAAATTTAGCCTCCAAATTTTTATTACTTATACAAAGAGTGATAATATTAAAGATAAGTAACTATTAATTAATTCATTCATCAATATCAAATTATTTAAATTCAAATTATTCTAAACAAAAAAATTTTAGCTTTACAATTTGTGTCAGCTAGTTTAGAACGAATGTACTGTTTTAAACTCAGTTTTTTTTGCAGTAAATCACAATACAATATAAAATTAAAGAGATGCCGAATATAACTGTACTGATAGATAACTTTACAAAAGATATCCTTAATTGTTCAAATAACGCGTTTAACCATAGTAACTGCGATATATGCTTTGGAATGGATCTAAATCAACTGAAATTAACAAAGAATTAAAAGAAAGTGGATGATACATATATTGATATTGTAGTTAATCTATTATTCAGGCTCCTCTACACAAGATTAGGCAACCCAAAATGCAATAATCAAATATTATTAATTTTTAATAGCTGCAATTAAAATTTTTAAAAAATAATTCTGGAGTGACCTGTAGAATGCATTTATGAACAATAGTTTTACCCACATGTTTTAATGAAATACGCAAACGTAATATTTAAAAAACAGTATTTAGCATTTTTTCAATATTGCGCTTCTGCAATTAATTAAAAAATGTGGATAAAACTATTGTTCATAAATTCATACTATTCCACAGGTCTCACTCCAGAATTATTTTTTAAAAATTTTAATTACAACTATTAAAAATTAATATTTGATTATTGCATTTTGGGTTGCCTAATCAATCAATCAATTAATCAATTTATTCCAAAAAATCTATTACAGATATAGGAATGTATAAAAAATAAAATATAAAAATTTACAAACAATTATATAAATAATACAGATAAAGTCAATTTACAAGGTAACATTAAAATATTGCACTAGTTTAGAGGAGCCTTAATATTGGAGATGCAGATTAAATTTGGTAGAAATAATAACACATTAAAAGTGCAGTTTTCCCTAAATAAAATCATTATTGGTTCAAAATTGTTATAGTATGATATTAAATATGAATAATAATTCATCGGAAATAGATAATTCAGTTCCAGCAAAATTTATTTGTGATAATAAGATTAATCTTCATGAAAATATGTTGATGCATATTAAATTAAAAATAATTAATTAAACACCAACAAGATAATGATTTATAGGTAAACTCATATATAAATCGTTACGGTAAAATAGCTAACAATCGTATTTAACCAGTATTTAAAATTACAAAGGGTCAGATAAAACTCAGGTGCCTCAAGTTCAATACAACGCAGACAATGCGTATTTCAAACAAAAGTAACTTCGTAATTTGCAATTATTGTTCACAGAAAGATCTCAGGTAACCAAAATTTAAATAGTCACGTACAAACCAAGCTATATTAGTCGGTGTGAGAAAGTGTCTAATAACGAAATATTCAAGTATCATTGGCTGCAGCACGTATAAATGTGCAATGGGGTTCGGAAAATAGGCAAATCGCCAAGAAGTTACTCTTTTTTCATCTTCATATTTGCTATTATTTGTATATCTGTAACAAAGTTCGATCATTTGGAATCAAACAAAGATCAATCGATATGAAAATAAAACTTTAACGATTAAGCTAAGGGGCTGATTGGCTAATTGGCGCCAAATTCAAACCGCCCGATAATCAATTTCTGGATATGGGTGAAATACAAATTTTTCCATTACATATATCCTATAATAAAGAACAAAATTAAATTTCTTATTCTTAAACGAATTAATAAATAAATACAGCAATAAAAAATAAAAGTAAAACTGCATTGTACAATACGTATAGTACGTTACGTAATCAGTTTAAATACGTAGCTTAACAAATTCGAAAATACAAACTTACACGTCATAAGTTATTCACTACACTGATGCCAGTTGTTTACTCATAATAGCAGCCGTGAAAAATCTACCGATAACAAATCCAAATAATCAGCAAACTTTGGCGACAGTCGTCTGGCACCGTCATCAGCGCGCTTATTCTGGAATTTTCTCGACAGCTAACGCATATAATTTACGAATTTTAAACATTAATCATTTTTTACGGGGCACAGTACATGTGCAACATCGGTCGTAATTAATTGTATTACAAATGTATACACTTACAGAGTGGACAATTAGTACAGTAAAATCAATATCTTCGATATTACAAAATGCAGAAAACAAATTTCTTAAACAGAAATATGTATGTAGTTTTACTCCGAGCAACACTTTAAAATTAAATTTGATTATACAGAGTGTCCCGGAAATGTAGGGATTATTAAACATTTTTTTTAATACAAAGCCCTACATATTTTATAGAAACTAAAGTCTCTTCCATTTTATCGTTCGAATAATATAGGCCCCTGTATCCCCTGTTTTATTAACTGGGGATTTTTGTACACCTTTCACGGGGCACAAAAGTTCGGTCTCGACAAATGACTTCACTTAACCTTTTTCTGCCTTGTGCTAAATTTCTGAACGCCTTGTTCGTCGGATGTTTTTCTGAGCTCTTCGGTTTTAAATGTTTTTAATCTAATAGTGATTATAAAATAAGCCATACTTATAAGAAACAGATTATATATTGCAGAGTTACATAAAAGCTAACATTTTCTGGCAAGGAAATTAAATCTCTAACATATCAATTTCATTTTCATTTATAGGTGCTAGGGTAAGTACTCAAGGTTCAAATAACTCCCAGAGAGAGATTTTCTGGTTGGTAAACGTTCGTAATCGCGGCATCCTTTACCTAGCGTCTCAAATAATGAAAGTATATGTTAAATTGTCTTACAAAAGGATTCTCCGTGTTTACTCGCGTTTTACAATAAAGTACTTGCTTTTTAAGATTGATGACACAATGTGTGCTGTATCGATCGATTTGTTTTGCGTGTTCACGTTAGATAGGAAAATATCGCTTTTAGACTAATCATACAGTTACAGTATTTTTGTAATTTTTTCGCATATATTACATATGAATGATAATGCGTGATCTGTCGTTCTTTGTGTGGCCGAATACTGACGTTATTTTAATGTGTAAAACTTGTCATCGGCTCTATGACTGGCTATTCCCCGTTTAAAAATTTTTAAAAATCCTATAAGCGGTCGCCTCACAAGTTTTGTTACAAAAGTTGCAAGAGTGTACCCGTGGTATTCCAAAAGCTTTAAAAATATAATTTAATCCACGGTAACACATTCACTCTTTAATTAACGACGCGAGTCCAAAATTCCTAAAACATAAATTAAATACTTTACACATAGTTGTGGATGTCACTAAAACCTAGTTTCTAATGTAACGGGCACTTTTATATTAAGTAAATATCGTAAATTACGTTGTTAATGACCCTAGGTGTATACGTTTAGTTTTGTTATTTATTTTATACTAGTTTGAACAGTTTGGTTTCAACTGATGCATTTACTGGAAAGTCTTAAAGAAAGTACTTGCATTTTAACGTCAGAATAATTTCCAAGTTTTTTTCAGCTATAAAGTACTATTGTTTCTTCATTATTTAACGACTACGTACCTACGTACTTGCCGATGTTGGTACCGCCTAATTTATGAAACACATTTGTGGCGGGTAATTGGTTACTCAAGTAGCACTTTAAGTAATTATAACGGGCATTGGAGTTATATTTACTTTACCGCAGTAAATATTACCGAACTGTTACATATACTTCTATTTTAACGTGAATATTACCTGATTCACTTTTTTATCGGTGAAAATATCTTAAAATTTACCGTTCGTAATTACTAACTAGTATTATACGTTTCAGTAGTATTAGAAGTAGCTGCTATGTCATAAAAACAATTCATAATTACTCTTAAGAAATGTCAACTTTATAGTAAAAATGTGAGTAGTAATAGCTATCTTTAAATACTTAATTAGTATCTTGAAGAAGTTGCTTCTTACAACTCATTTGTCAAGTTTTTGTAACGTTTTGGTTGCTATTGTTCACGAATATGAATTCAGTACCTTGCTAGTTGAAACACAAGTTCAAATAACGCTAAAATAATCAAAGAATTTAACGTCAAAGTACTTATGTGAACATCGCCATATTTGATCGAAATTATTAATATTAATCAATGAATAACGTCATTTTGTTTAAATGATTTTGTTAATATTTTATTTATTTTTAATTCAAATACATTATATCTACAATTTACGTGAAAATATGTTGTATATGTTGACTTCAAATACTTTAGTGGTTTTTTTATATAATTTTTGTAATGTCTATTTTTATAAATATTAATATTTCACAAGGCGCGCCTATTTTATGGAGGTATCATAATCACATTTATCAATAAACAAGTATTCGTTTTTATTTTTGGGGAATTGTACATGTTATACGCGTATTATACTTTCCCGATTACTATAGATGTATTCAACCATATTTACTGTTTACTATATTTCTTGTAACCTCATGATAAAGTTCTAAAGAAAACGATAGCAATATGCTTTACAAAGTTACTTGAGTAAGATAAAAATAACATAATTAGAAGGGGGAAAAGTAATTACAAGTTTCAGCGACTAAACCTAGTTAAAGAAACGTAATTGCAACGGTGATAAACAAGTAATATATACATAAATGCTAGTCCCAATTTTAGTGACATATACGTTATAGAAACGTTTTAGGATGGTTGATATGGATAGTAAGCAAACACCTTGAAGTCAGCTTAGGAGTTGTTAATACGTATCAATAACTAAAAATGCTTCTTGGGTAGGCAAAGGCCGAAATTACATTTTTGAAGGCAGGTTATTGGAATTTGCAATTTTCTGCTTTATCATTTTAGAGGTGCACTGGCTCATCTTATTGATAGTACAATATTTATCAGTATTGCATGTAAAAGAATTAGGTAATTATTGTTTTTCGTTAGTTTTTATAAAACAAAGTTGGCAAGGACGCGCTAAACTGACCGGTAACTAGATGTTTTACATCCCCATGAGTAATCAAGATTTGGAGTGATTATTATATTTTTAATTTACATGACATTGAATTATAAAAATTTTTAGGAACACAATTTAAGAAAAAATAGAAACACAAATACATTTAATTTTAAAAGAAAGGTTCATAAAGTACAGTATGATTCACAAATAACTACAGCCTGAATAGGCAAATCAAACTAGGTTGTTGAATATTTATTTATAAAGCATTGTACATTATAATAAGAATAAGTTAGGAATAGGAAAAAGTCCATGTCAAGTCAATTAATATTTATTATGTATTCCAACGACGAGAATGCTGCAAAAATTCCGTTTGTATTACATAATTTTTTGAATAAAATCTTTATTTTTTCATTTCTAAGAATTATTAATTTAATTTCTAATTATTTTTGTAGACCCTTAAAATAATAAATTAAAATCATATGCATATTTTTTAATTGTTGAACTTAAATGGGAATGCTACATAATTTCAGCTTATACTAAATAGCTTAATGATTGACGTTTCCCAATTCCTAATTTATTTTGAGTATAATACCACAATATTTAGAAATAAATATTGAAGCGACCTGCGAAGTGTAAGTTGGGTTGCCTATTCGAAGTAATTAACAATCTACATTTCGTATTTGGTTAATTGTTAGGTATAGTTTAAAAATAAGCACATATTCCATAAAAATTAACTCACCTCCATACAGAGTTGTGCATAATAAATGCCAGTGATGAATTAACCACTGCCATGTTGCCCTTCATAAGGCAGCTAGCGTTATGTATATGCTAGATGCTACCTAATGATGAGCTGCATTGCAAATAGTTTAACACAATTTTCCACACCTGAAAAGAGTTTTATATAATTAATATCGTACAAAAAATAATTTTGACGGCACATGCAACACGAACATGGTCAAATGAATTCTGTAGCGTTAATTTAGTTTATATATTTCTTGTATAAGGTGGGGTTAATTTCCTGTAAATGTGGACATTGAAGATAAGTTAAAATAATAGCAACCGCAATTTATCAGTCAACACAATAGCTCACCAACTAATATTTTTGATAACATTTAATTCAAAAAATATTAACAACCAACAATTTTTAAATACAGCAATACACGAGACAAAAAATAAGTTAGAATCCATTCTACTATATTAGTAATTAGGTAAAAGTTCGTCGACAAGTTTTTGAAAAAATATAAAAAATGTATATTTTACCGTTTTTCGCAAATTATGCCCAAGAGTGTTTTGTGAATTAGAAACTACATAACTGCACATTTTTTTGTAATAGCTTAAACTTGCAACTCAATAATTCCATAGTTTTTGATTAACTTCTTAAAAACATATCGGCTGTAATTAATGAAAAACGGTAAAATACGCAGTGTTATACACTTTTTCAAAAACTAGTCCACATATTTTTATCCAATTAACAACAAATCTATTTCACCATGTTATGTTTTAGATTTTTTGAACTTGTGGTTTTTGTTTTTATTGGGATATAAGTATTGACCTTAAGTAATTTTCGCAACCGCTAATTAATACAAAAAAATGTAGTTTGCGGTGCCTTATCATCAAATTGTTTTAATAATATTATCGATAAGTACCCAAATTTGAATAAAATTTAAATTAAATAAATTTAAACCTGTTTTATTAAATTATTTTGTTTGTATAATAAAAATAAATATTTCTAAGAATATATGAAACATTTAAAAAACTAGACTGGCATAGCTTTAAATTTCCTCTTGTAATCAAGAAATATTGTGGTAATAGCACTTCCTCTTTTATCAGTAGAACCAGATTTCCGTCTGTTTGGCGTTACTGAAATGTTTGTGTATAATAATTTTGTAACTTAACACCGAAAGCCTATCAGCAGTTCATTAGATATCTATTCCAGCTTGTTGTGTTCTTATAAAAACAAAATATGCTACAACCACCCACCCGATTAAATTGTTTTTTCCTATATGAACTTATCAGCTGGTATCTCCAAATAAACGAGGTGCTGATATTTTATTTTTAAAAACATTGGATACAATTTTTGATTATAAATGCAAACGTTGCGTTTTGATACCAAATACGCCATTTTTATTCCTAATTGACTATTAACAATAACTATTATGTACAATACAAAGGATTTTAATATCTTGTATTAGCATTTGGCTCTTAGTTTATTTTAAAAATAGTAAGACAAACGTTGGCATTTGAGTAATGTAATCAAAATGTGACGTAATTCAACATGGGCACGTCTTAAGTAGGACAAATTAGGCACATACAAATCGAACTTTATGGGGGTTTTTAAGATATAACTTATTTGGAGGGGAAAATTCGTTCAAAGCCGGCCCTATAATGATATTTCATTTTTTTTGTAATAACGAGTAAAAGTTTAAATATTTCTAGCATTCTAATGAATCTCGCAAAGACATTAAACGTTGCTAAAGTAGAAATAATTATTAATTAGTTCAGAATAAACCTTTGCAAAAATCCAAAAAATCTAAAACGTTGTCAACTCAATAATTGCACAAGAAATTTCGGAACCAATAAATTCAAATAAACGCATTGTTCTGAAGAAAACATCTATCTTCGTTATCAAACACAAAAAATAGACTACGCAAGATAATTACAAGAAAACAATGTCTGAATCAATTTTACTCAAAATCTAAAGGTGTTTACTTATAGAGCGTCAAAATGCCGTAATATGTACAGGGTGAGCGAAACTATGTCTCAGCTGTACGAGAAGAAAAAAAACACGATAGAAAACATTTGAAAAGAGGCTCTTAAATGTGATCGAGTAATTTGCATATTTTGCATGTTTTTAAACTGAGGCAATGACGTTATCGAATTTTTTTCCCTGAATCATACCTATATTTTGGCATATTTAAAAAGAGCTGGCTTTTCTAAACAAATTTTGTTAAAACAAATTTTCTATCTTTTTCCGTTAAAAAATTATACGCAAATTTGTAAAAAAAGGTATTATCTATATGCCCATAGATACACTGAACGTGTTATTCCAAGCTTAAAAATATTTGTAAGATTGCAACGAAATTTACGTGCAAATAACGAGGCATTATCTTCTCAAAAAGGAATAAAAATTGTCAAAATGGTCAATTCTGACAATACTGTTGCCTATCTTTTGCAGTATTTTGAAGGCCATCCAAGGAACTCGATTCGGCAAGCCTATCGTGAGTTGAATTTAAGATACAGTTGGTACGAAAAATTTTGAAAGAAGATGGTTATCACGATTATAAACTTCACAACTTAGAACACTTGTCAGATCAACATAAACAACGAAGAATTAATTATATTGTAGTGATGGAAAACCTAGAGATCAATGATCATCGGTTTTTTCGGCATGTGTTGTGGACGGACGAAAGCCGTTTTGTTAGTAACGGTAAGCCTAATCAAAAAAAAACGAACATTTTTGGGGTACTGAAAATTCATATTTTGTCAATCCGATTGAAAATCAAGGATACTTTGGAATTAATGTTTGGTGTGGTATTATTAATGAGCATTTTATTGGTCCACATTTGTACATGGTGAGCGATATTTGCAATTTCTTCAAGAACAGCTTGCTGTGCTTCTTCGAAAATGTGCCATTACAGTTGCGGGCAAACATGTAATTCCAGCACGACGGAGCTCATAAAGGAAGAATAATTGTCCAACAATATTTAAATGAAACTTATGGATAAAATTGGATAGGTATAAATGGACCGATACAGTGGGTACCTAAATCACGGGACTTGACGCCACTAGATTTCTTCTTGTGGGGAACTTTGAAAAATAAAGTTTACAAAACACATCTGTAAACTTGGAAGATTTAAAAGAAAAAATTAGCAACGCTTGCAACGAACTATCTGGAGAAATGTTACGCAAGGCTTCAGTGAGAGAAGTAAGGAGGAGATTGGATAAGTGCCAAGAAGTAGGAGGTGCTAACATTGAAAATTTGTTGTGGTGATTGCCTACATACTTTGTTTCTTTCTGTGTTTCTTAATGTTAAATTAATTATTAATACTAATTAATAATGTATAATTATTGACAGATGCGACTTTGTTATTTTTTCCAAAGGTAACTTGTTTAAATCACGACAACTGCGAATTTTAAATAATACCCTTTTTTACAAATTTGCTTATAATTTTTTAACGGAAAAAGATAGAATATTTTTTTATTAACAAAATTTGTATAGAAAAATCAGCTCTTTTAAAATATGCCAAAATGTAGGTATGTTTCAGGGAAAAAATCGATGACGTCATTGCCTCAGTTTAAAAACGACAAAATATGCAGATATGGCTTAAAATGGACCTACTCAATACCATTTAAGAACCTCTTTCACATGTTTTCTATCGTTTTTCTTTTTCTTCTAGTAGAGCTGAGACATCGAGTTTCGCTTACCCCGTACAGGCATAATCAATGCAAGCAAAAGTTTTGTTTTTGTTAAAATTTTAAACGCATTTTTTTGGTTCGTGCAAACTTTACGTATGCGTAAAGATATTCTAATGAGTACGTATCTCACCGTACCTAACTGTGAAAAAAGAGTATTGGTAAACTTTCTGGGACAAACATTCCGATGAACGATGGATCTCTTGGCAGGCCGTGTACCAAGGTAATCAAACCCCTTTACACCCTTCGTTCTGAGCGATTCAAGATCTGGTGCTTAAGTATTTGCAGCCACAGTTATCGTATGACTCCGCCCACTTTTTCAAGTGAACGAAGTCGCACTTTCCTGTAGCTCCTCCTACACACGGAGCTTAAGAATCGCCTTGGGCCGCCGAATAGAATCGTGAATACAGAGAGAAAGTGAGTGTGCGTTGAGCTTGCAACAGATACGTACGTGTTTGTTGTCAGCTCATTGTTCCATTGTGATACTGTAACTTAGGCCGCTTCAGATTGCTGCGGTGGGTCGGTTGCAGTATCCAGCTCCGATAATAGGCGATAGTGCGCAAATTTAGTATTTTAATATTTTATTTGCGTGTTTGATTACCTATACTGCAAGATGTCCGATAGCCAGCTTGCCAAGCACACAGTCCGTGAGCTGCAAGCGTTGAAGAGCTACTATAACGCCAACGTCACTCACGACGGAAGCGAGATCCTAAAAATGCCGCCGGGGACTGTTGAAAATTTCCCCAAGAACATCACCAGGATAACGCATAGCGATCCCCAGTTGGCTTTTGAATTGACGTACAACCTACTTCGCAATGCCGGAAACTTCCCAGCAAGTCTCCGCAGAAGCTGACATACCAGCAATGAAGATGCCGGAGAACACTCGATATTCCCCCATGGAAGAAGGCAACACGATTGCAGTCAGAGAAGAGCGCGACGCCAAGCGAGAGAGCGACGCCGACGCCGACGCCGAAGGCTTCAAACAGGTGAAGCGAAAGAAGCAATCAAAGAAGAACATGATTGAATCGGCTGCAACTCCGATTAAGACCTCCAACAGCTACGAGGCCTTAAGCAGCACTGTGCCGCCACCGCAAGGCACGTGAACCGCTCCTAAGGAGGAGATTCCGCCAATAAACCTTCAATCGAAGGAGAAGTGGCCCGAGGTCGACACTATGCTTCGTGCTCGAGGCATAGCGGTTTGCAGGGCCCGAAACGTGGCGTCGGGCATTAAAATCGACCCGACCACGCCTAGTGACTACCAAGGCATAAAGACGCTGCTAGATTCACAGCATCTAGCCTACCACACATTCAGATTCCCCCATGACAAAACATTACGGGTTGTCATAAGGGGAATCCCGCACGAAATCACCGATGAGGCCATCCAGGAGGACCTCAAGCAACAAGGGCTACCTATGCTATCCGTTCGTCGGATGCGCAGGGCCCCAAACAATGTCCCACCTCCACTAAATTACGTGGAAGTTAAGAACAACGGCAAGGGGAGGAAGATCCGCCTAATAAAAGCAGTGCTGCACCTGGAAGTAATGAA
>JAHWXV010068903.1:0-17216 GCA_024586415.1 Phrixothrix hirtus | reverse complement strand
ATATATATATATATATATATATATATATATATATATATATTATCCAGGCAAAATTCTGTCTTGACGAGTCATTGGTGTTATGGCGTCGCCGACTTGTTTTTAGGCAGTACATTGCAAACAATAGACATAGGTACGGTCTGAAGTTATACATGCTAAGTGAACCAAATGATGTCGTTCTCAATTTTGCCGTATACACTGGCCAACTAGACGAGTTAGGAGGTAGAGGACACGTTTAGAAAGTTGTCATGCATTTAATGGACCACTATTTAAATAAAGGACACATGGTTTTTATGGACAATTACTACAATAGTTGTGATTTAGCAACTATCTTATTGAGTAATAAAACCTTTTGTACTGGAACGTTACGCAGTGACAGTCAAAGAAGTTGTGGGTACTAAATTGAAAGTTGGCGAAACTACAGCTAAATATTTTAATGGAATAATGGTGGGAAAATGGAGGGTCAAACATGAAGTTACTTACATCTCAACAGAATTTGTGAACACTATGATCGAAGTGAAAAATAAAAGGGGTATTCTAAAGGAGAAACCTCTTCCAGTTCTTGAATACAACAAGAACATGGATGGAATAGACAAGCAAGACCAAATGATGTCCTATTAGCCATTGCTTTGGAAGACATTATTTTAGTACAAAAATTTAGCTGTTCATGTATTCCAACTTCTTCTATTCAATTCATATGCATTGTATTGCAAGTACTCTGGGACGAAAATGAACTTTTATGATTTACGGCTAGCAGTTATTGAAAAATTATTACCGTAGCCCTCTAAAGAGTCTAACAAATGACAAGTAGCAAAGCACATTCTAACTAAACTAAAGACAAACGACAATGGAAGCCACAGACCTAGAAAGAGATATCGTGTGTGCAGTGAAAAAAAATTAGAAAGAATACGGTTTGGGAACGTCAAGTTTGTCCAGAAAAGCCTGGATTATGCAACGAGCCTTGCTTTAGTTTATTTCACACTAAAATTGTTTAATTTTCACTTTTTGCAAATATATTTTTCAGCGAGAAGACGTTACTTTATTTTCATGCAATCTATCCCAAATAGACCTCGTTTAACTTACTTTCTTTGACATGTACGCAGTAATAAAATATAAAATGTTGATTTAGCAGTTCTTTATTGGCCTATCTCCCATTTTCAGATAAAAACGGAATATATTTAACATAACGCCATTTAGCGTCATACGCACAATTACACGAACATTATAGTATGTACGTATAACGCCTTTTGGCTTATGTTACTGAAAAGGTCACTTATGACCTTGACACATTATTATACTTACAATACAAGTACACCAAATGGCTAAAATCGTTACAAAACGTTCTTATTTAAAAAACCTTGTGTAGCTTCTAAGGATGACCAATGAGCGAGCACACACAGAGAATGGGTTAATTGCGTCTTACATGAACCAAGTAGTTTCTCTAATAATCTTTTGAAAATAGAGTAACCGTAAGTACTTAAGGTATTATTTGTGAACGACGGATCTGCAAAACTAAATATCATATAAACATTAAAAATTATATTTGTTTTCTATCTTACCCACATGAGATGGAAATAATTTAATTTTACTATAACCTAGCTGTTCCTTGAAGAAATTCGTTAAAGCGGGTTATCAGAGTAATAAAACGTAAATAATATCTTATTAATTTTGGATATATGTATGTATGTATATTGGCATATCTGCATCATACGTCAGAGAAGGTCGTGTGATGTCTCACACCAGCCAACCTGCATACGTGCACGCACGCACACGTGCATACGCGCGGACGCATACACGCGTCCACAAACACAGACTAATTTCCAAAAAGACGATTTTCAGATTTAGGTAGCCCGAAAATGTGTATTTCTAGTAAAATGTCTACTTCGAAAAGTTTGGATGTAAACAGTACTTTCTCTTTGATCTATATTTTATATAGTATAGGAGGAAGTAAAAATATATACATTGAATCGAATGGTTGATATCTTAATCAAAATATACTCACATAGAAAATAATAGCGACCATGGTAGTTTTGCAACTGGAAGCGATAGTGGTTACTTTTACTATTATAATGAACATTCAGCAATTTTAAATATAGGTTTACACTAAGAGCAGAGTATAGATTTGACCGCGACTTTGTATAGTTACAAAAATGCAAGATTATTATTTTTCACAATGATGTTTTGCCTACAAAATAATTTTGTTCAAAATCATATAGTAATGTATTATTTTTTAACTTAGAGGTTTAAAAATGAGCAATTGGTTACCGATTTACTTTCTAACCGATTGAAAAGTGCTTACTTTCCACTCAGAAAATCTATGGTAAAAATTGTTATTTTAAAATTACTACGTGTATTATAACCACACTTGTTACTAATGACAACAGTGTCAAAAAATTATTGAATACTTATCACTGATTGAATGAATAGTGACAACTTTTGAAGAGCATTTTGAATGATTGTAAATAAAATAGTATACAAACATCGGCAGAAGTATCATTTCTCTCTCGAGAAATAGTTCTTTTCGGCCTCACGGCCTCGGTGATCTACTTTTTCCTCAAGAGAATTGAGATGCTTTCCGCCTCTGTATGTAATATAATTCCATCTCGTGGGCAATTTACGGATTCCAGTAGCGAAGTTCTTTGGTTGCGAGAACAGCCAAGCTTGCGCCGCTTTAATCATCTGCTAACCTGTTGCAAATTTCGGCTCTCACAAGTACATCTTAAGTGAACCATATAAGGGGCATGAAGTAACATCTTCCTTTCCAATTTGGTGGGAGTTAAACGAACAGTATAGGGATTAGCTTTATTCAGTAAAAGAATTACGCATCCACTCAACAGTCCTCGTCATTTGGTTTTTATAGCTTCTTTTAGTCACAAGAGCAGTTGACTGTAATATTCTGTATTTATTGTTCCGCGTTCTCTTAAAAATTCACGAAAATTGAACTTAGAATGTCCCAGAAAGCCGTCGCCATGGCTTTTTTGGGCGATGGCTGAGATTTGAGCTTTTTGGGTGGCTGAGAAATTGAGTGGCGTCATTACATGCTAGTCCTGATTATTTCCTGGGATATAGTGTTGAACTCATGACACATCAACTACTATGACAGATTCCAAGAAATTATTTGCTCATTAGTAACCACAATACTTTTCTATCTCTGCTTATTGAACAAGCTTCTTAGTATCCACTGTGCTATAATTTACGCTGTCATGAACCTTACACGCGACACCCAAGGCGTTTACACCAATGTCCTGATATTTATGCCGCTGTTCTAATTTCGTTCGAGATTCGCAAAATTGGTAACATGGAATATGCATTTAAAAGGCAACTTATTGTTAAGGGAATTTACAATGCCATTATCAGCGTTTTCTTTATTTATTTTTTAGTAATTGCTAATCATTTACCACAATGACTCATGTAATATTTTTATCCTGACTTTTAAGTGTATGTATATGTCTGAAACAAAGGAAAGCAATCAACGTTTAACTTTTTTATGGTTAAAGTATATAGACTCATACATATATACACACATTATTCAGATTTACATTTATTATCGCAACTTATTAACTATATTTTCGTATATTATTGCTACTATTACAGTAACAATAACTTAAACACAAATATATACATTTTATTTTAGTTAATATTTAAAAAGCCTTTCTAAAATTTTACACAAGTTGTACAAGCGGAATGCTTTAAAAAGATGTTATATAACAATATTTAATTAATTGTTGAAATTTTTGCATAATAAATACAGCATGTTTTGTTCGAGTTGGTTAATTTTGCGAAAAACAATTTCAATTCCTTGTTGTATTAGTTCCGTAATTTAAACTGATCATGTTTAATAATAACATTACTATTCCTGTGGGTGTTCATTATTATTTGGGCATGTCAGTATTTGGATTAATTGTAGTACTCCTGAAGTCAGTAGATAAGTAAATGTCTACTGTTTCTAAAATTGAACGTAATGCAATTCATAATAATTTTTCTAAAAGTATTACTGTGCAATTTTCAGTGTCATATTCTATCCTAATTAGTTGTAGAAACAGGTCGGTTTGATATTGCAAAACAAAAACATTGTCAATTATTTGTCATTATTTTTAACCAAAAAGGAAATCTTGTATACCAAACTTTAATTTGATATACATTTCTAGGGCTTCAAATATTTTCCGTTCGTCTTTAAGAGGTAAATAACCACATTGTCCTCACATTTCCGGTTCTTGTTCTTTAAATTACAAAATGCAGAACCCAAACGGATCACGGGTTTTAAATTTTGAAAAATACAAAGCACAACTTCAACGTATTTTGATATCTGTTGCATTTAACAAATAACAACGCAATGTATAAGGAGATTTAGTCACCGCATCACTATGAATTTGCATTAATTCATGATAAAATTGAGAAACGCCTACACTTTGTTCTTGATTTTTGTCATTACCAGCTCCGTTGATATTAAACTTAGAATTCGCTTGTTCTAAATTCCGTTTTGACTATTATCATTATATATCGAAGTGCCTTGGATAGGTAAATTTGGATTACTTAATGAAAAAGTGAACGCATCCCGTCAATGTTTGATGTAGATGCCATACTGCTGCTATTATAATAAAAATTCTTATTATTATTATGATATTGCATTCTCATGAATAATTATTGGCATTCCACTTTTGGTTTACACGAGATTATTAAAATTTATTGAATCTTTCTTTAAATTTTAACACGGTCGTATAGAAAACAGACGCGAAAACTATAAACTTTACGATGTATTAAAAGTCAACGAAGACTAAAAATTTTGCATTTCTGAACATGTTAAAAAGTTATTAGTTTTAATGGATTATAGGCACAAAATATCTAAGTAATCTTTTGGCTATTTCCGCCGCTTCCTACGTCGTCCGCATGCAGATTATAATAGTTACATATAATTAAAACCGACGCGAAATTACGCAGTCACGATTTCCTTCCCCTATTAATAAATTACAATTCTATAATTTAATTCACTGTCTAATATCATGTATAAACTATAATTAATTTGTGAATTAAACTGTGATTTTATTTCCGCGCAGCCGATACCTCGAATCAAACAAACATTTTAGTCTCGATCTACTTCCAAGAATAAATTACATTCATATTTACTGTTAAACCGAGAACCGAACAGACAATAAATTAGAAATTTTATTATTTACACCTATCAAACACGCGAATCAAACAGTCAATAAATTGGAAATTCTATCAGTCGTACCTACCAAGCATGCTAATCAAACAAACAAATTAGAAATTTTATTATCCATACCTATCAAACAAGGATTTAATTAAGGCCCAATTTCATGAGTAAACTATTATCAAACTGCTTATTAACAAGAGATTATATTTCGTCGACGCCACGAATCAATCTGCCAATAAAAACAAACAAACAAACATTTAAGTAAGATTCAATTCCACGAATAACGCAATCAAACCACGATTTGATATCGCAAATCAGACAAATAACTTAGCAATTCGAGCACTCATACAAACTCAGGCTCAGACACGTATGGGATCTCTAAAAAATACGGTACAGGAAACCAGCTCAAAAATAGGGTACGCGCAAGATCAAGTGGTATCAAATGTGCTCTATTTCTGAAGTGGGCCTATATGTACCCTATCCTATATACTCTTGACTTATATGTGTGAGGACTTACAGTATTTAGTATCGAGAATACATTTTTTGTAGATTTTATATGGCATGATTTGGTTTTTAAGTTATCCAATTTGGGAGTATTACTGATTTTGAAAATAATATTTTCGATATATGGAATTTTTTGTAAGTTAAATTATTGGGCTTTCGTTTTCTAGCAGATGAGGCATAATTTAATAAAATGTTGACTGTGTTTTTAGAATAGCGATGACATTAAGAAGTTTTTTCTTATATTTTCCAATCTGAGAGATTGGATACTTCCTCAAGTTTCTATATGGGTTTAATTGTTGTATAGTTCAAACTTTGACGGAATCTTAATACCTCCACTCCAAAATAACTTCTCAGAGTAACTATAAAGCAACATTAGATAAATTTGATAGATACTAATAGGTAGGAATGTAGGTAACAAAACAATGTAGTGGTTTTGGAATTACTTTAAAATAGCGAAATTATTTATGAGTTGGTTATAAAAGTTTTAATAAATCTTTAACTATAAAAGTTTCATCTTCTGAAAACAAACTACAGATAGAACAAAATTAATACTATAAAAAAGGAATAAAATTTCCATTTTATTACTGTTTCGAATTATTTACAGACGCGATATCGCAGTGGGACTTCCGTGTGGTCAACTAAAAAACAAAGGCCTTCGGTTCAACTCTCATTAATAGTAGATTTGTTTTAATTATTATATTTTAATATATTTTAATTTGTAATTAACCGAATTAGATGGATTAAAACATTTAATTATTCTCTCGATTGAGAAATTTATAAAATTTATGCTGACATTAAAATACGATTTGAATTAAGTTGTAACAGATGCTTGTTTGTTTACGACCCATTGTAAACAAGCTAGAGTATAAATTAAAGGTCAAAATTTATTATACATAAGTTCATAAAAACGAGTTAACGAGGGGAGATTAAAATGAAATACACCTAACGAAGAAATAAAAGACAAAATTTTATTTTCCGATACATGACCCTTCGATAGTTGCACACTTAGTCCAACAATTTTCTAATAACGTGATACCTTTCGAAATAATTCTTTCTGTAACTCCTCAAAAACCACGGAAGTGGTGTTGTTAGTTCTTCATCTGAAGAAAATAGACGCCCTCGCAACGGCGGAGCTGGATCAGGGCTACAAGGGCGGTGTTGTAACTTAACAAAATCACAATTTTTGATTACCCTCTGAATTCTGTGAGCCCTACGAAGCCGGAAATTGTGCAGGAATAAAGTTTTTTAAGCAAAGTAGACCCCTACTCAACCCAAAGGATGCTCTAATTATTCCAAAATATTGTCGCCATTATCTTTCCCACAACTGCCTGGGTCTTTAATTTTTGGGTGGTGAATCTTGTTGGCGTATTCCTATGGAACGTCCACGACTCAACGTCTACCACAATTTCGAAAAAAAGGCCTTAGTTACGAGCTAATGCCGCCAAGTTTTCTTCGCAAATTTCTTGGCTGCACGACTTTTGTTCAGAAGTCAGGATTTTGGGAATTCAGCGCGCTGATATTTTATTTATTTTTAAACGTTTATACAGCATTGACAAAACGGATACTTCACATATTCCTATTTCATTGGCACCGTTTCTTTAATTTTCTGACATCACCCTAGGCAAAAGAAATTTTCACCACAAAATTCTTCGTCAAACAGTTCTACTAGGGGAGAGAGCATTTTCGTGAGATCGAGAAAGGTCTACCTAAAGGGGAGTAAAATAGGAGAAAACTCAAATTGAAACATGGAATTATTCAAAGGAAAACCAAGCACAGGCCGTCAAATCCTAAATAATTAGTTTAGAGTTAAAAAAGGCTACCTCAAAGCATCTAACTGACACTCTAAGCGGATACCTCAGAGTCAATTAACCAAAAAACAGAACGTGGAAAGACAGTTCCACTCACTAGCAATGAAGATCGAGTATAATCCGAAATAAATTCGCGGCTGAGCACTCGATAACTACACCGTGAAAGGAGATAGCAGAGAACATAGAAATAGTAAGTAATATGAATAAACAATCTCCCAACAGAGTAGATGTTCAATTATTAAAACGTTACGATCACCAGAGAAATTTGTTGAGAAAGACTTAAAAATTTAAATTTGAAGAACGGAAGGAGAAGAAGTTTGTCTCATATAAAAGCTTGAGAACACTAAGAAGGTCAAGATGGAGAAAGAAAAAGCACAAGTAGTAAGACGGTCGGTTTCTGCGACACATAGAGCAAACCTGTGGATGTGGTGTTATTGAGTCCACACGTTAAGAGTAAATCGACATCAGAAACAGTGGAAGAACAAGGTCAAAGTGGTAAGTTGGCCGACTTTTACGATGCGCAGACCGAAATACGGTTACAGTACTTTTAAGCTGTTACAACACAGCAAGACATTCTTCGTCGATTACAGAGTAATTTCGCTCATTTTTGTTTAGCGAACGGTCCAAATATCAAACCACATGTTCCCCATCATCAATACTCTGCGTCAGCACTGCGCCTACACCAAAATCAGGTCCATCTGTTTGCAGACTAACAGCAACAAAAAAATCAGGTGCCGAAATAAACAAGTTTTAATAGAGTTCAACCCAATTCCACAATGTTCAGACCAATAGAAGCTCGCATTCTTCTAAGTAAGTGACGAAAGTGTAGCGACAAGAGTGGAAAAAATGGCAATAGAACGTCTATACCACGAGGTCATCCCAATAGCTGTCACCTTGTCTGGATGTACTAACAAACCTTTCGAGTTCACGACATTATATAAAAATTTGAGTCCATCGAGGCAAAATTTACATTTGTCTCGACTTAGCGTTAAGCTTTCCGCGGTCAATCTACTCATCACGTCTTCAAATACTCGTAAATGCATCTCAAAATCGGCTCTACAAATAATCACATCATCTAAATAGGTAAAGATATAAGGTTCAAGTTATGGACCTAATACAGTATCTTTTAGCAGTTGCCACGATGTAGGAGCATTCGATAATCCAAAAGGCATCCTTTTGAACTGATACACGTTTCTAAGAGGTATAGCAAACGCAGTATATTATTTTGCCTTCTCCTCCAATGGAATATGCCAGTATGCCGACATGATATCTAACAAAGTGATGAATCAGGCATTCCGGAGACTGTCTAGGATGGCTGAGATATACGGAAGAGGGTAAGCGTCTTTTTTGGTCACTTTGTTTAACTTCCTGAAGTCCGCACAGAATCGATAAGAATCGTCTTTCTTTTTGATCAACAAAATCGGATTCGACCAAGCGCTCGTAGATTTCTCTACCACTCCTAAAGAAAGCATCTTATCCAATTCCAAATTAATCTGCCTTTGAATTTGCGGAGAGATGGGATAGTAACGTTGTTTGATTGGGGAAGAAGTAGTATTAATATCATGCTTCCAGGACCTAGCACAACCTAAGCTGTTAGAATTGGGTCGAAGGTATTTCTCGATCACCGACTCTAACTGCTCTTTCTGTTCATTGCCAGCTCACTATGCGGTTGAATGGAGTTGGCCGTAGACACAGCAATATTTAGCACAGAGGCGTCACAGAAGTAAAATTCTCCTTTGAATACGTCTGCCACGATGGCAATCGCCTTTCAGAAATCTACGTCTAAAATTAACGATTAATCCGAGATAAATCTAAAGTAACTGCCTTCTCACACAGACCAAGCGGTAACGAGAGGGTACCTATACTGGATACATATTCTCTGTTTGCGATACGACACTGAACCTTGTTTCGTTAGTTTGGCTCCATCTTTAAGGAAGATATCAGGATCCAACCTACATGTCTTAAAATTGTGCGAGTAGCAGCGGAATCCAAAAAACCTGAAAGTTGTATTCCTAACACGTCGATATTAACATAAGGGCGTCGATCACCCTGACCTTGTTCTAAAACATAATCCAGGTTGGTTTTATTTAGATTGTACATCACGTTTTTGAATTCGATCATATTTTGGAATTGTCGAGCCGAATTAAAGAACGTACGCGAAGCAAAATGACTCTTCGTTGCCTCGCTCATTGGTTTTTTGTATTCGTTTTGGAGTACTCAGGACAGGTACGAACAGTAAAGTCCTTTTTCCCACAGCGAAACAAGCTAAACGGGAACGCGCTAACCTGCAGTCGTGCACTATATAGCCATACGGCTCACATCGCCAACATTTGTTACCTTTGTTAGCCGTAGATGCTCCTTTATCACTAAGAGGACCATTATATCTCGATGGAACATTTTCTTTCCTTGCTGACATCGCATTTAAGGATACTGGAACGTCCACATGGGCCAAGTCAGGCTCTAACTCCGAACGACTCTAGAAGTGGGCACACAAGCTTCAACGAAGTTTTGAGTCTCTTCCATTCGCTGACACAGGGCTACAATGTCTCAAATGGATGTAACACTGGTCAAACCTCACTGTGTCTTAAAAAATGATAAAATGTTTCGACTCAAAATACGCAACTGTGCGTCTTCCGTCAGTTTTTCACTCAATTAACCGAATAAATCCCTCATCACCGCAACACCGCAGCATTTAGAGCGGACTTTAATTCTTCGACTCGCTTCAAGAAACTGTTCACGGAGACGTTTCTATTGCCGGAAAAATATAAGTTCCATTTGACTACTGGAATAGATTTTTGGACACAATAGGGCCCCACTGCTGCCTAGGGAGTATATATTGGCACCGATGGATTAGACTTGGAAGAAGAGGGTTTGAAAAAGCTAATCTCAGGTTCCATCTTGGGTTCACGAACAGTAACTGTTGTCTTCTTGTCCTCGACCTTAGAAAAATCTACTTCAGAAACGGAATTATACGAAAGTTCCTCGTATTGGTTCATAAACGAAGTTAACCCAAACAAAAAGGCAGGTTTCAATAGTCTCTCCGAATTAGAAGTCGAATTCAAATGGTGAATATGGCTACGCAAAAAAGCAAATATAGTCTCAATCGTCAGTACCTGAAATTGAGGTAAACCATCTTTAAAGATCTTTCAACTAGCAATAAGTCAGCATTAATAACTTCTGAATCCTCAGCCAACGTAAACGGATATTCAACTGCAAGTAGAATAACAATTTTCTTTGACAGAATTTCTTGCAAAAGCTGCCTTGACGTAACCTCGTCTCCCTCAATGGATAATGCACGTCTGCGTAACTCATAGGCAAGCTACCGTAATGTCAGTAAGGCAACTTGTAACTTATAACCTATGGTCACAATCGTTCTTATTCACAAAATTCTTTGGTAATATGAAATCAAAAATAATGTGGAAGTATTAAATACCAATAAAATAATGCAAAACTATTATTCTCTTGAAAATAAATAAGAAATGCTAAAATTAATTAACCAAATAAACCTAGTAGTGCTCTAAAAAAATTTAAATCTGATGGCACTCTGCACAAAAATTGAATTTAGTAGCTCTCTTCACAAAGAATTAATTGAATTCTGTGGCGCTTTACTCAAGGAATTAATTTAATTCCGTGGGGCTTTACTCAAAGAAAGAGCTTGACGATCGAGTTCGTCACACCAAAGTCTCGGTAGTACCTTGTATGAACTAACAGTTGCGGGATGCGTTTATTACGCACAAATGACTCGGTCAAACTCTGCATATCAATTTGTTTGAAAGAAACAAAATTCTCACTCAAAATTACAATTCAGCTGACAAATAAAATGGTTATAGAAATGTCAAATTCACTTCAGTTCAATTATGACAATATAAAACGTCACATGGTGACAGTTCTCAATTTTCTGTAACGTTAAAATACTTCGAACCACGTCCGCATACGATAACTAATTTGTTCTTAACTAATACGTTCTAACACAAACGTTTTACTTTATTATCAATTCTACGCGTCGCTTGTAAGCGCCGAAAATTTATAAAACTGCCCGAAATCTATTTAGAACTAATTCGAGCGCGCACACGTAACCGTCAAATCCTACTAAATTTGTTTCGTTCGAAGCTCCCGCGTTTCAGGGCGTCAACAATTTAACAAATTTATTTCGAGCGGCCCATACGTTGGTCATTAAACTTTGCCACAGTCTCACAAGCCACTAGGCCGAACTACTTTTTCGGTCAAAGGAACCGATGCTAATAGCGAAGCCGCCTAACCTACTGCGGTGCGAGAGGGTTGGAAAACTATTGACAGAAATCGTTCTTAATAGTTCCGCCTTCTACTCAATCAATGTGAGATTCACGGTACGCAATTAAGTTGCGGGCGCCACTGTCGCAACCAGTGGTAAGGGTTATGACCAGCAAGGTATTGACCAGCGCGGCAGAACTGGTTGCTCGTATTTATTTACCCGTATACTACTAATAGGTACTCCACTGGTAAGAACAGGCCCGCTCTATGACTGCACTAATGTGACGGAGATTCTATTCGGATCTACTCCCAAGCTTTATAAGTAATAGTTTAAAGCTAAAGCTACTTGAAAAAAACAATCAGGCAGCTACCCGTATAATCAACTCAAATCAAGACAAAATAGGGAATCAAAACTAATACGGGGTTACTCAACGCAGTATTCCCGTAGAGTAAATCAAATAGTACAAAAAACTAAATTAGGGTACACAAAGGTGATCAATTAACTGAGTCAAAATTAAACGGCACAAAGAGTCAAATACACGGGCGTGTGTGGCGTCGCGACGCGTCGTTACCACCATTATTCTTTGACTAAATTGTTTGATGTAAATACCGCACATAAATATTCTTAACATTAATGTTTATAGCTAATACAAGACTTCCTTCGCCTTGTGGAACATGCAGCTTTGGCAGAGCCCGTAAATTCTGCAGGCTTCAACACCGCCGTGCAATTAATGTAAGAGACAGTTACCTTGTTTCCTATACTCTAGGAACACCTGTTAACTCAGCGGAAGGGGGGTTGTAGATGTTACTGGAGAATACGCTCTTTAAAATTCCCAGACCACTCCAGGGAGGTCAAATGATTGCAGTCGAGACTACAAGGGGGTCTTCATTCCCAATAGTTGGTTGATTGCGGGCCACAATACACACACATACACACACACGCGCACACACACACACACACACACACACACACACACACACACGCACACACACACACACACACGCACACACACACACATGCCGCACGAATCTATTAGCCACCCTTAACTCGATTACCTAAAACAAGCTTTACTTTTTTCCAACTTTCGAACACGAGCTTGGTTCGAATCATTACCGACAGGTGCGACGTATCCAATCACTTCACGTCGTGTATTCGGAAATAAAACCACATGTCGCCTATATAAAGGCCGCGCGTACTTAATGAAGGGCCGGTGAATACCATCGAAAACGCCAAATAACTCGACTAACAAAAGGACAAATTCTATCCGTCAAACATTTACTTGAATATATTTTATTTAATTCCTTTCCAAAAAAAAACTCTTCCCTAGTTTCCATCACAAAAGTCACGTTTTAAATTTTAAAAACACAATTTTACTAACTTCCACGTTTCCGGAATATGGTTAGCTACATGTATTACAGAAACTGTAATTCTGACTAAAAACAAATTAAAAAGTGACAGACAACGTAAAAACTAATAAACTAATAATCTATCACGTTTTCATGAAAATTATATCATGTTTGACATTCATTTGATCCTGTAAAGAGCTTGTCATGACTTCTTTATGTTCGTAGGTAGTGATGGTTGGAGTCGTAACAATAACTACGAGTATATACCTCCAGTAACTATTTATAGTCGATCAGCCACATATACAGTCTTTACTCGCTCGGCGGGTTACGGTTGAAAGCTTTAACAGTGACTTTAATTGGTTTCGGGGGCGTAGATATGATCTTACCTATTATTACGATCTGTTTTAGCTATTTTCGTAGATATTCTATTCAACTACGGGAGCAATCATAGTTCTCTCGTTTTAATTTAATTAATAAATTAAGCTTACGATATCGTTTGTGGCTTATTTATTCACATATGTACAATTGCCACTTCAATTAGGTTCGAATAGTGTTTTAAAATATATATTTTCGAAGCATTAAATTTCATATTCTGTACAATTTCTATTTACAAACTTAGTTCTAAGATTATATGGGGCATGCATTTGCTATTTATATTATTCTATGCTCATTCATTCAACCTAAACATGCAGCGTGCTTTGTGTCACGTATGCATTCTCTGTATTACGGAAAGAATGTAGGTTTTAGCGATAAGCTATTCTTTTGTTAATTATATGGGATTTCAATGTACCTTGAACTATTTTTAGAGGCCCGTGGAGGAATCAATATCATATCGGCTTAATAAAACAGTCCTTAAACCGTTATGATATCTTTTGGACCTGGGACTGAATTTATTTATCTTTCTTAAATCAGTGCCCGTAGAAACATAAAATAAATCGATACTCTCAGCGGTTTTAGAACTTTAGAATTGGAGTCCGTAAAGATAGACAAACACTGTTTGTAAAAGAAGGAAAATATCTTCAGATTACCGCGCTTCGAATAAGGGCCCCTAAGCGCGGTGAAACTGTTTGTGGAGGGTCAAGATGTTATAACATCGGAGAGTAGTTCTTAAGTTATATAAGTATCGCTGAGGGGTTTAGGAAGGAATATGTATATTATGCGATATCCGAATTAGGATCCTTGATGTCATATTATCTAGCTAAGGATTATTATAGGCAATTCGTGTAATTAACTAGTATATTATATTTCTACCACTAGATGTCTACAGCTATCTTATGTAAAAATATTTAGTTTGGTTTCAAAGTACATTGCACTTCAATGTTTATCTAGACTTCAAGGTAATATGTTCCTGTTATCTTTCTTAAGAATTTGATTCTTATTTGTCTATACTTGCAATTTATTTTCTAGAATGCTTTTATTTTATAGAATTTTGACAACTAATTATTGATTTAATTAGTATTTGTTTTTCATTGCTTACGAACCTTGAATTAATACTGAATTTTATTATTATTAGCTATTTCTAATAATTTTATATATTTAAAATTTGAATCTTAGAATAGGTAGTAATGTAATACAATCGAAGTTTGTCACAAGCTCAGGTTTTGCCAAGAATTTTCAACGTACTCACTTCCAGCACTTTCCACTTCTCTGGATCTACTATTAAGCTCCAGATTGTAACGTCCATTTGTTAGTCATGAATCATTTAAATTCCCTCTCCTAAATTATTTCTTTCTACTTAGATATTTTCTACATTTGTAAATTAAATTTTCATAGATTATTTATTTCTAACCTCAGATTCAGTACTATTAAGTATTTTCTGGCTTACAAAATTCATTATCACCCTTAAATAATGTTTATTGATACATGCCCATGTTTTTTTTAAGGAACCTTGAGTTAATTTCTGACCTACACATCGGAAAATAACTGCAGATTCTGTAAATGCTGACGTATTAAAATTCCTTTTGTGCTTGAAAAAGGTGCCGATATGATGTAATTTGATAGTTTGGTCTTAATTACCACATCTAATTCCGGATTTCTAAATAATTTACTGCAATCAAGTTTTGCAGGTAAGCTTAACGTTTAACATACTTTCTAATTATTTCAAATTGTGTTGTTCTGTAAATTCACTTGTAAAATTATTTACGTTTTTCCTGGGAGGTTTAATTAGTACCACATCATTTCTAATATCAATCATCGTTTGAATCGGTTAAATTTGCTCATTACATATCGAGACTAGATCATGTTTAATTGAAGTTAAGAATTTCTTATCAACGTAATATATAGGCTGAAAATAACCATCAGTTACTTTATGCAGGCAGCAGTATGGTTGGTGGTCAATCTTCTATAAGAAGTTCTAAGCAGTGATCTCAAACATTAATGTGTATTCAAGAAGTTACAAGGAAGCTTCATTATCATATAGAATTCTTGAAAGAAATCTCTTTATAATTTATAAATATCTATATTTAAAATCTAATTAAGTAACATCTTATAGTACTATGCGATGTGTGTGAAACTGGCTTATGTAAGTATCTTGATAAATGTACATTGCTGTACTTGATTGTTTTTCTTACACTGATTAACTTGTTTGAATTTATGCAAATCTGATATATTTATATGTTGATTACCTGACATTTAATGTATTTACTTATTTATTTAATTAATGTGATATCATTATTCACCATTCTACAAATTTATTGCGAATAAAGTTAATAATTATTAGTAATTCGTTTCTCGATATTGAAAGAATAATCCTGTGGTGTCTGACAATTGTTTTCCTTTTAGAGTATATAATATTTAATGTACGATGAAGCCCACTTCCCCTCTTCGAAATTTATTTGAACTAGCTTAAGCACTACCTTCCTGTACTATATGTGATGTGTTGGTAGAGTTTTAGGATCAGTACGTTACAAGATCACATAGTAGCCCTATCTCGTGCCCAAACAGCACCTAAGCAGGATTTACCGGTTATTGCATGCACAGTTGACTCATACACTATTAGGAACAACATCGTTAACGATTTGAGACTACTGCCAATTATTTATACATTATTTGGTTCATACGCCCAACCATTTTATTTGACAGCCGATGAAGAGTAGCAGTCCTGTTTCTTATATTTTTAACTATTAACAGAATATTCGGAAAAGGACTGACATTGATTGAAGATCAATTCAATGGAACTATCGAATGACTGGTGTAGTTGCTTCCTGACTTGGTACAGTGTACGCCTCATTCTACTTACTAAAATAATACATCTTAGCCAAGACGTATTTATTTCCTGCATCTGTTTTCAGAAACGGACCTGCTACATCAATTGCTACTCTTTCGACTGGACTGCTCACGTTATACTGTTTCATTGGTGTTCTTTGTCTTCCAAGTGGACCATTCGAACAAGGGAATTGTTATGAATTGAATTTAGTACTTTTATTTTTGCACATGATTGTACATTTCGCTTTATTGTTATTCAGAAATTCTTTCTGGTCTACATTCCAAACTATTGTATGTTTAAATTTATTAAATTCCCTGAGTCCGTCCCTGTATTATTATTTTCAGGTAATATAAATTCCGTTTAGCTCTAGAAAACGCATTTTACATTGAAGGATTTAATTTTATATGATTTCATGCAAATTTACATTTTAAATCATTTAATTTCATTTTTGCTTATAAAGAAGGCATTGTGATGCTCATCTTCACAATTCATTGAATTTTCTCGCGCAGGCGTAGATTTTTGGGAGAGCAAGGCATGCCGGTTATCGACATTTTTGGCAAAAGCAAGAACGTGTGATATTTCACGAGTTTTATCCATGTCTATTTAATGGCAGGTGTTGGATTCAATAAACTTCTTTATAGAATAATGTTACACATTGGTGTGGTACGTTAATGTTTAATGTTTAATAATGTTTAATAATTTTTGGAAGGCCATTTTAGTTTGTTTGGATTTTCGATCGATAATATCGAAGCTAAGATGGGTTTTTTTTGAGGAAGGCGCTCATGGTTACATCTAGTGATAGCCTTCCGCTGTAAAGTTAATTATATTCCATATATTCTTTTGAAGGCGTCTCTAAGAATTTGTAGCAGGGATGCTGCAAAGACTTTGGTAATTTTCCATCGGCAAAAATTGGAGGCATCAATAACTGCCGGTTAAACAGATAAGTGATTATATATATATATATATATATATA
>JAHWXV010068898.1:0-34729 GCA_024586415.1 Phrixothrix hirtus | reverse complement strand
AAGTTTATACAATTGCTTAATTTCTTTAGCTGCCCCAATAAAGTTTTTACCGATATCCGAATATATATTTCCTACCTTTCCTCTCCTAGCAATAAACCTAAGTAGACACGCGATAAATGCTGTAATTGTTAAACTGCTAACTACTTCAATATGCACGGCTTTCGTCGCGAAACATACAAACACAGCTACGTAAACCTTTACAGTTTTAAATTCCCGGGTCCCTTCCTTTAATAAAAATGGCCCGCAATAATCCACTCTGCAGTTATAGAATGCGAATTTTAATTCTAACCGCGCCTTTGGCAGATCTCCCATAATCATATTTACAGAGTATGAATTTGCTTTAAAGCAGACAACACATTTATGTATAATTTTTTTAACGGAGTTTTTTCCCGCTAAAGGCCAGTAAATTAATCGTATTGCGGATGGCGTTGAATTTATGCCCGCCTGTAAATTTTTCAAACGTTCATGACGAATAACTAAGTCAGTGAACGGAAGTGACTTGGGCAACAGTATTTGATCCTTTTGTTCAAAACTTAAATTCGATTTTCTAAGCCTACCGCCTACTCTTGTCAAACCTTTTGCATCTAGGAATGGGCTTACTACTATTAACTTACTTTGAGTCGAAACTACACCCTTTAATTTTAGGTCATTTATTCCCTTAGAGAAACATTGCTTTTGTACGCTTTGAATAAGGACGGTCGTAGCGCCTTTTATTTCTGTTAAATTTAGGTTTCCCAATTGTCGGTTTTTAGATTTACAATTTATAACGAATCTTCAACAATAAGCTACTACTCTAATTAATTTTTTAAAACTAGAAAAATTTCCTAATAACCCTAAATCCATTGTACATCTGTGACACATTACTATATCCTTCAACTCTGCGCTGCTGGAAAGGCTAATTTCTTTACTGATTGGTTTAAAAGGCCAATGTTCAACTTCTTTAGTAAAGTAGTCAGGTCCGTGCCACCAGATATCTGATTTGATAAGCCCTTTGGGAATTAACCATCGTAATAGCATATCATCTGGGTTATATACCCCAACGATATGATACCATTCTGATGGTTCCGTTAATTCGCGAATTTCCGCCGTTATGTTTGCTACGAATATCTTAAACTGTGTAGATTTAGCTTTGATCCACGCGATCGTTATTGTCGGGTCCGGCCAATAAAACACCTTGTTAATTTTTAGACTACCTTTTATAGATGCAGGGATTGCTTCTTAAGAGGTGTTACCCGTGATTTTGTACAGAGTAAATTCATACATTCTTGCCCTTTATTCGACACGGTCCTTACGTAAATACAAGCGCTATATGCTCTTTCACTTGCACCCGAAAATTCATCCAACTGTACTTCCGGTGCGTGACCTACAGGGCCAATCAATCTGTTAATGCTGATTTCGCTGACTATCGCTAATTTTTGGTGAAATTGCTTCCACTGATGATGTATATTCACGGGAAGTGATTCGTCCCAACTGACTTTCAAACCCCATAAATCTTGCAGTAATAATTTAGCCATAACCGTCAGCGGATTTATAAGGCCAAGAGGATCGAAAATTTTTGAAATGTCTGCTAATATCGTTCTTTTCGTTATTACGTTATTTTAGACTTCCGTTACAGTATATTTTAGTACATCTTTCTGTGAGTTCCATTCTAATCCTTACACCTTATTATTCGCACATTTATCCAAACAAATAGCCTTCTGTCTCCCCGCATTTACAATGCTATCTAATATTTCTGCGTCGTTGGAATTCCATTTGTTTAATTCAAAACAAATGTCCCGATTATGTTATTTCTTAAATTTATTAGGTCACCCTTTTCGTTCAATCCGGTGAATAAATCGTCCATGTAAAAGACTTTAAGTATAATTTCACTTTCTAATGGGAATTCGGTTTGCTTTTCTATTGCTAATTGTTGTAAACATTTCGTTGCCATAAAAGACGCGGGTGTCGTGCCGTACGTAATCGTTCGCAACGCATAAATTTTTAAAGGTTCGTTTTTTAAAATATTTCCGCGGCATAGATCACAATTATGATCTGAATACATAATTTTATAGTAGTTTTAAATAGTTTGCATAAAAAGCCTTTTAAAGCTTTAGTTTACCTAATTTTTAATATTATCTCAATAAACAGAAGCTTAACCAGTTCTGCTTCCCTTATTTAATTTGCTTTATTTTTGATTTTGATAAAGTAGATATTAAATAGAAAAGGAGCATTTTAAAATGACTTCTTCTCAAATCTACGAACAGAACGTTGTATTTAAAACTGTATGGGTATATTTTCAAAATATATTGATCCATGAAAATCGCTTGATGGCAAAACCATAACTGTCAAACATGCTCCCGACAAACCGGTTTGTGCCAAAACAGACTATGGCAATCTTGTTTGCGATAAACTGGTCCGCGGCATCACAGTTTCAGTGAAACAGTTGTGGTAAAATAGCGGTGGCACAAACGTACGTGATGTTGGTAGACCAAACACTTATTTGCTTTTGATTTGTATTCAAATAGTTAGTATTTCGTTAGTATATATTTATAGACAAGGAATTTTCGTTTTTAGACATTCCGTTTCCTTTTTACAAGCAATCCGTTTTGTCCGCCAACTTCGCATTTTCTAGCGAAATATCATCTCTTATGCAAATGAAACTTTTACAAAATGACAGCTTATCATTAGTATTTAGGTTTGTAGACAAAGAAATTGTGATATGCAGTAGGTGTAGATTCATTTATTTTTTTATGTATATATGAATTATTAGTTTGATGCGTTCACAAGTATTTTCGTTTTAAAATCGTTGCCTATATGTTATTATGTATTTAAGTGCATAGATTACATAGTTATAGGGATGATTGAAGGATTCAATCAACGATTATATGTAAATAAGTAATTTAAATACAAATTGAAAATAAAATATTTTAAAATAATGAAAATTCTTCATAAACCAAAAGTGTTGTACGATAACTTGTATATAATTTGTGCATTTGCATTTAATATAAATATTACAAAAAGATTTTTATAAAACATTAAAACATAAGCACCTGTTCCTTAATTAATTATGTGTTGGGAACACATATTCGCCAGGAGAACTAAAAGATGTATTTCCGAGGTCGTAAAGTGATACGAAGGTATTTATTACTTAGGTACGTGATCGAATATCTGATTTGGATGTTTCAAATTATTAACAACTTGAAATTTTACAAATAGATTTTAAAATTCAGCTTTATGAACTTCCATAAGTAATAATGGCTTACATTAGTGCAAGCTCATACAAACATAAATAAAGATATACACTTACAGCTAGAAATGTACATATCCCATAGTAATAAGATTATTCCACAAATTCAAGAAACGTACCATTAATATTTAGTAGAAAACTATGTATTTATAATTCGCAATTCATACAAATGTATTAGTAATAAAATTAAAGTCTTGGCCAAATTATATATAAAAAATAACAAATGTTTATAAAAATACAAAATGTAGGCGACAAAAGTCTACATACACATATGTATATACCACAGAACAAAGAAAGATATAGAAGAAGGCTAATATATTTTCTACATGTTAACTAGTGAAGACAGAATGAAAGTAGTAGGGATAGCACATTTTGATGGGAGCAGGCCAATATACTACAGAGAAGTATTAATGCACGAAAGTTTTCTGTTGTCAAATTTATTTTAGTAACTGCAGAAGTACAATTGATTATGGATAACTGTTTTAATGAAATAAAATTACTATTGAATGATAATATACACAGTTTCAAAACTAATTAGTCTACATTTACGAATGCTAGAAAATATATTAACATATTCGTAACTACGGTCCTGTTCTGTAGTAGGGATCATATGTTAAGAATTTAGCTAGTATTTAAGGTTAACACTTATTTATAAGAAAATTTTAATTTATTTATGAAAAGTTACACCATCATTTTTCTTATTAAGATGTAATGTCGAAGTTTGGCATGTTGCTACAGCACAATACGCCATTGTTATTAATTTAAAGTCTAAATTAAACAAAAAGAATTGAAATAACTACGCTCGCAAAAGGTTCAAGTAATACTGATCACTTGCGAACATAAAATCGTACTTTCGCCGTACTTGCATTGACACAATATTTTGCTTGTCCTTTTTCTATACCTTTCTTTGTTCTGTGGTATGTACATATACAATTAAAATGTACGAAAAACATCTATTTCAACGTTCCTGAGATGATGTAGCATTTCCTTTAGATTCCACAACAACTTGCAATTGCTTAGGCATAGATTCGACCAGCTGTTGAGTTACATTTGGTTCAACACCATCCCAAATATCCATAATCGCATTTTTAAGTTTATTTTTATTGCAAACGTGTCTGCTTTCCAACCGTCTAGAAATTTCTTCCCATAGATGTTCAATGGGATTCATATCAGGCGACTGAGGTGGACTGTGACGTTGTTTTGGCACATTATATGGAAGCCATTCTTTAACGATTCTATCTGTGTTATCTTGTTCAAAGATATAAGACCCATTTAAACCTAGTTTTTCGAAACTTGCTTTCAAATTGGTTTTCAAAATATTTAAATAAAACATTTTGTTCATGCTGAACTTAATGAATAATAAATTCCCCACCCAAGACTATGACATACACCCCGAAACCAAAACGCTTTCGCCAGCTTTTTTTACACTACCAACAAGACTTTTTTTTTGAAAGGCTGTATTTGGCTGTCGCCCAATTTTTATAGGTTCTTCATTGTGATAGATGTTAAATTTACTTTCGTTGCTAAAAATTACTTGCAACCAAAATTCCATCCCTTTAGAAAGATGTAGTTTTGCAGATGCTAGTCTTTTTTTGCGATTAGTGTCGCTAATGAACGACTTCTTCCTAGCCTCTGTTCTTATAATTATTTCTTCTTAAAAGTCGTCGAACAGTATATGGATCACAAGTTTTGACAGTTTCACTTAGCAATTTAGGCGCACTTTGGGGTGCACTTAGACGAAGATTTTTTTCGTACCTTTTGAAGAATCGAATTTTCTTCACTGGTGGTAAATATTCTTGGACGTTCGGTACAACCTTTCGTTATTAAACAATCCATATTTTTATAATTTCTTATTACTGTTTGAACAGTATTGTGACTTTTATTCACAGTTTTGTCAATTTTTCTCAGAGACAGTCCATCTTTGTGGCGTTATATGATAAATTCCCTAATACTTTTCCGTACTTCTTTATGTATTTTATTCATATTTACTAAAATCACAATCAAACACACTTTACTGAACTTTACTCAAATTCTCAATTACTACTAAATTAGTACATAGAAAATAATTCATTTTTAGAACATACCAAATTCGATATTATTAAGATAAACAGAAGTATATGCAAACTTTTGCAAAGAAATACTTCTAATTACTTTTAACACTATCTAATTTCCTTTCTTTTTACTACACTTGTCTCGTAATCATTACTGAATCACATGCTTAATTTTTTAATTTTTTTAACATGTAATTTTGAAAATAATCATACAAAATGTTGTCATTCTTATAGTGAATGTAAACTTTTGTCATTAAGTGTACCTACTGCATATCAGTTTCTTTGTCTACAAACGTATACTAATGATATGCTGTCATTTTATAGAAATTTCATTCACATAGGAGATAATTATCCGCTAGAAAGTGCGAAGTTGACCGACAAAATTCGGATTGCTTGTAAAAAGGAAACGGAACATCTACAAATGAAAATTCGTGATCTAGGATTACCCTTTAACAAAATACTAACGTTTTGAATAAAAATTATAAATAAACAAATTTGTGTTCGCCATTGAAATTTCGTTTGCTTATACATCAAAAGTGGTGCAGTTAGAAACAAAAATGTTTTATCTACAAACATGTACTAACGATAACCTGTCATTTGGTGTACGTTTTATTAATATAGGATATGATGCTCCCTTAGAAAGTGTGAAGTTGGCGGACCAAACTAGGATTGCTAATAAAAAAGAAACGGACGATCTACAAATGAAAATTTTATATCTACAAATATATACTACGAAATACTAACGATTTGAATAAAAATCAAAAGGAAATAAGTGATTGATCCGCCAACTTCACGTACGTCTGGCACAACAAGCCGCTCCTAGAAATTTATTTTTTGAAGCTTTGTTTTGTAAGTATTTAAAGGTGAACGCTGTCTAGATAATGAGCTAATGATTCTGAATGATTACATATTTACAGGTATAAGTTTTATAAGATTAATTATTTATTCTCTTACAGTTGTTGCAAAAATGCTCTTTGTTTAAAGAATATTCAAGAAACCGATTATTACAATAATCTCAATAAAGGAAGACTACCGGGCGTTGAAATAATAATAATAAGAATATATTTATTAGTATAAATTTATACTGTAAACGAATTAATGCCATAAACTATAATAAAATTAATAAGAAATGCACAAGCGGATATCATTTACTTAAAATTATAGCAGATGCAAAAAATTTATTTATATAATAATAAATATTATTAACTAATACTTTACTTCATTGCTTTCTAAACATCAAAAGCTGACTGAGTTGTAATTTCCAGTGAAAGTTTATAATATATATTAATACAATTGAAATGTAAACTCTTTTTATATTTATGTGATGAATAGGTATACTAAGACAATAGCTACTACTTTATTTTAAACTTGGGAATTTCTTTATAAAGAATTCAATGTTCCTTTTAGTATAGATAGGTGCCAATAAAATATATAACGATACTAGTTTATATAGGGCACGTTCTAGCACACTCAATTTAATTTAATTGGATTTTTGTTTAGCCTTTTAATTAAGCTATTTCCGCGAATTAGTTCTGATTGGGAAATTTAATTAAACATATTTCACGGATTAATTAAACATTTGGATTAAAGAGCGGCCGTGGTTCTTGTGAGTCACAAATCTGTGGATATGTTGAACACATGTAATTAGAATATATATCGTTGCCTTATTAGCCCTCTAATTAAAAAGGCGCCCCGGATTTTATGTATCATTTAAATTTAAAAAAATGATAGGCGGTTTTGATGAACCAGGGGATTAATTAATTATATTTAGCGGCTTTTGTGAGATATTAATCAGTAAAATTGAATACTCTTTTAATTTTATTAGCATTTGTATTATATTATTTTCTCGATTTGATGAATCGGAGAATTAATTAAATATATTTCGCGGATTTGATTGAACATTTAAATTAAAACAATTTCCTAGTTTTTGTGACATCAATCAATTTATTCAAATATGCATATGGCTGTCATTTTTATTAACCGCAAATTAAATTAATTAAAGTTTTGTCGCTGTTTTTGTCAACCCTTTAATTACAAAAATTTTGCAACGTGGATTTGGTTATAATTCTAATTAGATAGATTTCAGCGATTTGATGCGTGCACAGAAAAAAATCAGTAAGTTTCAACGTAAAATTACGTAGACATTGATTGTAAACATTACTATGATATTTGCTGTAAAATACAATTACAATTATTTTACTGTCTAATTACATGAAATTTGTAGCAATTTCCTAATGCGAATACATATTAACAGAAATAATTATAAAATTAAAACATAGCATATATTTTTACAGTTGCAGGTGTAATTATCCTGTGAGAATACAATTCTAAAGCTAAAAGTACCCGAGTCTTTGAATTTCTACAATTTGATTGTAAAAACTACATATATGTTGTAAATAAAATACAACTGGAATGTACTTAACCAGTAAACCCCTAAACGCAGTTAATTATAATTTTAATATCACTGATTCATTTCCAATAGAGCATTAGTCAGTGTTGCAGTTATTAAGTGTGTGTACTGGTTGAAGTTTAAAAAATTGAAGGCGAATTGAATTTTGCTCATAAAGGTAAGTCAGTATGTTTTGTTGCATTGTGTGTAGTAGTGAATTTAGAAATATTTCGGAAATACGAGTTACATCAATATTATCATCGAAACTATCGTTCAGTCATTTTTCGCTGCTCAAGATAAAATTGTCTTATTGCAGTTGACACTTATATTAACTACAAATCCTATTTATTCAGAAACCATTCATTATCGTCGCTAAGCAACATTGTAAATAAAGGTATTGGTAATACATATTCATATTGCTGTAGTGTTCAGAATTGCACTTTTACAGCTTTAGATAGGCAGTATTTTTGCAAGCATATTTATATGCATCTTAAAAATGGTATTGCATTGAAATGTTTATTTAAATGTACATCAAAAACCAAATTTTATAAAGTTCCCAATTTAAGTAATCACATTCTTAGGCATCATTCACAATGTTTGCAACATAAGGCTCGCGTTGAAGGCAATAAAAGTAATTGCATTGATTTAGAAATAGTTTTTGATGAACACGAACAAGAAGAATGTTTAAATGGCGATGGATATCTTGAAGAATTAGGTTTAAAACATTTAAGTTCCTTGTTTGAGTTTGGAAGCAAAATATTTTGTTAGTTGTAAATCGATTGAAATATTTATATATGGTATTTTAGACATAAGTAATCTTAATAAAAAATATATGTTAACAAAACTTAAAAATACTAATATTAGTACTTATTTATTTATTTTATTACATAGCAAAGATTCTGGGAACCTAAGAAGTACTTTTACGAGACGTAAATATTATAAACGACATTTCAAGTACATAAATTCAATAAAAATACGTTTAGATGAAAACTATTATTATTATGTATGTATTCTTGATACATTAACACGTTTATTACAAAACAAGGACTTTTTAGAACAAATTCAAATATAAAACGAGGGGCTTTTTGATAGCGAAATTAATAATGAAGAAAATGACTACTTTTGTAAAAAATTCTGAAGCATTAAAAATTATAGTTTTTGAAGATGCATTCTAAATATGTAATCCTTTAGGCGCTTTTCATAATAAACATAAAATTATTGGAATCCATATGACCATAGGTAATTTACCTATATGGCAACGATCGAAATTGGACAATAACTTTCTAGTAGCTCTCGTTTATGAAAAACATGTAAAACAATTTGGTTTTTCTAAAACTATTGACACCATTTTAAATGATATAGGTAAATTAGAGTGTGATGGTATTGCTATTGATGAATAAATATTTGCTATTCTTGGAGATAATTTAGGTTCACAACAAATTGAAGGTTTTAATCAAATATTTCAGTTAGAGAGTTACTTTTATCGTAATTGTTATATTAATAATGTTGTAGATAATTCTGATATTTTAAAACATTACCAATTACGTACGTAAGAATCTTACGGAAACGATGTAAATATGACAAAAGTCACCAATCAAACGTATAGGGGAGTTAAACAAGAATCTGTATTAAATTCACTCAAATTCTATCATGTGTGTCAACCTGGATTATCACCATGTGATGATGATGATGATGATACATGACTTGTTCGAAGGAGCGGTGCAACAGGATATTATGTTGTTTCTAAATGATCTCGCGAAGCTTAAGTTTTTGTCATATCAATATCTAAATGATAAAGTCCGACATTTTTGTTCCAAAAATAAAGACGTTCTAACACTACCTATAATAACCAAAAGTAATAAATTACCAGGAATAAGTGGTTTGTTTTTCAGCGCTTCTTGTTACTGGTATATAACAACAATTAACATTAGTTTTTAATTAGTTATAATCTGTGAGTTCAACTTTTAAGAGAAAACAAATCCGATACCTAGCACCAATATAACGAAGCCAGTTAATTGTTTTACAGTGTTTATTTATTTTCTCTAAAATTACAAGTTACCATGTACACTAATTTATTTAAGTATTTAATTATTTATTTCACAATCCACTAACAGCAAATATTTATATCTTTTTATGTATATTTATATTTATATCAGTAATGAACAGTGCAAGATTTTAATAAAAACTAACTAAGAAAATTCAATTTAATGTTTATATAGAAAAGATAAATGCTAGATTGTCACGGATTAATCTAAAATAAGGAATTAGTTACAACAATAAAATACAATGCTATGACTCATTGCTGACCTAAACGAATTGACAGGTATCAAATACCGCAATGAGCCACCTAGTATTACACCATCTATTTTATTCTAAAGGGTGCTAGAACTTCTACAAACATCCATTAGGTTTTCTTTGTTTACGATTTTCCTTACACTGCCACCTCAAGACTATTACGTCCCGTAACAGTGACCTTTGACTTTACACTTCCGATGGTCCTATTTTCGTTAGCAAATGTCGGAATCTGCACTGAGATCCATACTTGCAACCCCGTTTGTTGAAGATGTGGCAGTCAACATATATTGTTGCTGGTTAAATTCCATTTGGATTCCAACTTTACACCAGGATCTTGACACCACTGCCACAAAATACTACCTCCGACATGTTACGTACCACGCGCCAATTAAGCTGGTCTAGTGCGCAACCGAGCTTTGATACCGCCTACTTTCTACTGATGCCAGCACAAATATGTTGCTTTAAATCCCATAATGCATTCCACAAGTCTTCATAACGTGGCTTTTGATGAGATAATGCTTTTGTCACAAGGTAGTAAGTACTTCGCATACTTTGGAGGTAACAACGTAGTAGGTGACATGCCTTTCCAATTTCTGGCTCCTGTTGCAGTATTTCTTCTATGCCATCATACCTCTTCTTAAACTCAACTGCAATGCCACGGGAAATTCGGACGTCTTTAGTGGTAACCCCAAATCTAGCTTTGTAGCGTCCCGAATACGTTATCATAAAGTCGGTGAATGATTGTTCGCTGTTTTTGACTCCTAGTTCTTCTACTCCGAAATGGTTTGTCCATTGCTCATATTCTTGCTATCCCGGTTCTGCGTTCCTCCCAGCGTATGGGGCTAATCCAATCATGTGAACCACTTTGGGCTTTCCTCTGGGCAATTTCATAAATCGGTAGATTACATCTTTGATTCTTTTTATCACATTATACGGACCTTCCCAAGATCTTTTCAATTTAGGAGATAGAACTCGTCGTTGCTGAGATTGGTACAACCAGACTAGGTTGTTGGGCTGAAATGCTCCCGTTTTGGAATTTACATCATATTGGACTTTCATTCGATCGCTGGAGATTTGGATGCTATCACAAACTCTCTCATGAATAGGACTTAGTTTCTTTCGTAGGCTTTCAGGATATGCATTACCAGCGATCTCCTCCTCCCCAGGTTTACTACCAAACTCCAAATCACACGGTAGTCTTATTTCATGTCCAAACAATGCTCTAGCTGGGGTCTCTCCTGTCGTATCGTGTAGGGCTGATCGATATTCCATCAGGAACAAATGTAAGTATTGATCCCAATCTCTTTGATGGTGCGAGACAACTTTTGACAAATATTTTCCCATTGTTCGATTCATGTGTTCCACCATTCTATCAGACTGCGGGTGAAGAGCAGTTGTTCTGGTTTTGCGTTTCTTCAACAGTTGGCAGAGACTTTGAAACAAGACTGACTCCAATTTTCTTCCTTGGTCTGAGTGTAATTGCAAAGGAATCTCAGAACGGCTAGACAGTTGTTTTGCCAAGGTCTCGGCCAATCTAACTGCCTCTTGATTAGCTAGAGCGTATGCTTCGGTCCATTTACTAAATTGGTCCATTGCAACCAAGATGTATTTATTTCCCGATTAGGTTTCTGGAAATGGACCAGCTGTATCGATGGCAACTCTTTCGAATTGACTACCCACATTATATTGCCGCATCGGTGCTTTTCGCCTACCCAATGGACTGTTGCCTGATGCACATATTACACATTTTCGACACCAATCCTTAACATCATCTTTGCAGTTCATCCAATAAAATCTTTAATGGACAGTTTCCAGAGTTTTCTTTACTCCCATATGCTCTCCTGATGGACCATCATGCAGCTGTCGTAGAATTTCCGATACTTTGTGCTTCGGAACCAACACCTGCATTCGTGTTTTACTTCCATCATCACTTTTCAGGGCTCTTTTCAGAAGGCCCTCTTGAACTGTCAAGGAGTCCAATTTGGACCAATATGCTTTAACAATGGGATTCAATGGGGTCACTTCCTCCCAACCTGGTCTTTGGCCTTCATTCTTCCATTTTAATAGCACCTTCAGATCTGATTCGTTTTCCTGAACTTGTTTGACATTATCTGGGTTCCAATCATCATTATTTACAGTAGTACAGTTGACAAGAGGTTCGTCAACTTTTGACTCCCACCGCGCACATTGCTAGCAATCTTTTGAGCAATGCCGTCTTGATAAGGCGTCGGCATTTCTATGAATTTTTCCGGCACGATGTTCAACTTCAAAATCATACTCTTGTTGCCGTTCAATCCATTTCGCTATTTGGCTTTCTGAATTCTTAAGCTACAGGAGCCATTTGGATGCTGCGTGATCAGTTCTCAATAAGAAGCTTCGTCCATAAGGGTATTTGTAAAAGTGTTCAACGACCTTTATCATGGCCAGCAATTCTTTGCACGTAACACAATAGTTCCGCTCAGGTTTTGACAACACTTTTTGCTACAATACCCAATTGCTCGTTCTTCTCTATCTTGGATTTGTGATAGCACTACAGCGATGCCGACGTGACTAGCATTGGTATCTAATACAAACCATCCATCCATTCTAGGGTAACTGAGTTAAGATGCTGTTATCAAGGTTTGTTTAAGTATTTCAAATAGCTCTTGGCAGCTATTGTTCCATAAATACGGCTGGACTTCTTCACTAAGTTTTGTAAGTGGTTTTGCGATATCTGCAAATCCACGTACAAATCGACGATAGCATGTGCATAACCAGCTTCTTAATTCATATTTGTCTTTCGGTTGTGGCAATTCTCGCACGGACTCAATTTTCTCTGGATCAGCTGCCACAACTTTTTCAGGGACTACATGACCCATATATTTCGCTTTGTTTTGAAACAAGTTGTACTTTTTTGGACTAAGTTGTAGATTTGCACTTCGTAGTCTTTGAAACACCTTTTTAAGATTTCTCAGGTTTATGTCGAAGGTCTTTCCAATAACTATGACATCGTCTAAGTACACTAAACATGTTTGCCAAGACAACCCTCTCAGGATCAATTCTATCAGCCTTTCAAACGCCGCTGGTGTATTGCACATGCCAAAACGCCTCACAATGAACTGCCAGAGACCAAATGTGACAGAGAATGCGGTCTTATACCGATGTTCAGCTTCCATACCGAATTGCCAATAACCACTTTTCATAGTCGAAAACCATTTGGAACCGGAAAGCGTGTCTAAAGTGTCGCCAATTCTGAGAAGAGGATAGGTATCCTGTTTGGTCACATTGTTTAAACGACGGTAATCCACACAGAATCAGGTGCTACCATCTTTCTTCTTAACCAGTTCAACTGGCTATGCCCAAGTACTGCTGGATGGCTCTATTATCCCTTCACGGGCCATGTCCTTGATGATCTGTTCGGTCTCCTCTCAGTTGGATAAAGGCAGCCTCTTGGTCGTTGACGTATTGGTTGGGCATCACTGGTCATTATTTTGTACGTCACAAGATTAGTTCTACCTTTCAAACAGTCATCCGTGGCAAATATAACGGCATATCGTTGGATAAACTGACTTGCTTTAGCCTGTTGCTCAGGTGATAACCCGTTATCCAAGGATTCGAGACTGCCATGCAGGTTAGATAAATTCATTACGCACAAAACCTTCTTACTGGCTCTTGCGCAATGTACTACGGATGAGATAGGTGCGGATGATCCTAATTAAGTGCCCGTCTTGAAGGTATTGAAATTCAGCAACCGAACAGGTGTTGTTACATTGGTCTCGATCAACACTCTTCCGCCCAGAATACCACTACCAATATCTATGTTGCTGATTCCTAAAATTCCTATACATCCTACCCGGAAGTCTCCATCCGGTTGGCCCATAGCTATTGTTTCGCTGCTTGGTGGTAATGTCACTTCTTCGTCTAGGATTATTTTTATTGCATGGTCATCTCGTTTATTAATGGGCATCTCTTCATCATCAACTCGTATGATATGATTCTTTAAGTCTAACGCAAAGCCAAACTCAAACATTATATCCATACCCAATATAGCAGATTCCTCAATATCAGCTACTAGCACGAGATGTGTTAACTTCCTACAACCGATCTCAATATCTGTAATAATTGCACCATGAACGATTGGATGATTTCATATGACTTTATGTAGTCGTAGCGGCGAAGGCAGTAATTTCCCATTCCCAACAATGTTTGGTTTCACTATTGTTTTCATTGATCCTATGTCCAGCGGCATTTTGCAATTTTTGCCTGCAATTGTTCCATTAATGTAAAGACTATCAGGTTTATGTTTTAACGATGCCACTTGGATGGTGACTTCTTGGTGTTTTATATTATTAACAGGACTGCTCATAGAATTTTGGCAATTTTTCTGTGTATGCCCTTGTTTACCGCGCTTCCTGGAGCGAATTTTATGTCCTGTTGGCTTTTGCATCTTAACTAATCTTAACACTAAGTCTTCTAAACTGTCAGCACTAGCTTTATCTTTCTCAACGGCTCGCACACGAACATGTTTCTTCGACGCTTATTTGGCCGCTTCAAATTCTAGTGCATGAGCCAATCCACTAGCAAGGTCACGCATACGTACTAATCCAAGTGCCTGTTGTGTTTCTGAATCCCTAAGCCCATCGAGAAATGTTTGCATCCCAATCTGTTCAATAAAATTTTCTGGAGCCGATGGGTATGCTAATCTTACTAGCCGCGAAATTTCAGCTTCATATTTCTGGGGGCTCCCTCCAAGCGTCTGCACATAATTTCTTAATTGGAAACAGAAGATTTGTTGCAGATGTTTATCTCCATATCGCATATCCAATCGTGACACAAGGTAATCAAAGTTATTTTGTAGATCGTCCGGTATTGTTTGAAGAATGTCTAAAGCATCCCCACGTAGAGCCACTGGGCAATTGCCTTTTCTCCAATAGTCCATCCATTTGATGTTGCGGCTGCCATGAATTGTTTATGATAATTGGCACAAGACGTCTTCCCATTATATGTGGGTGCTTTAACGTGTCTTCTAGTACTTGGCATGCCATTTTCAATAATAGGCAAATGTTCAACTTGCGCTATATTTGCTTCGGTTGTTTGTTCATGTAAAAATGTTCATTGTAAAAAATGAAAAATACGTTTTCGTGGTCCGTGAAGTATTTGCAAATAATATCACAATTGATCATATTGGAATTTAAAACTACACTCGACATACTTTTACGTGCTGTCATTAATTTATTACATTTTGCAATAATAATAATCACAGCAGATACTAGGTGTAGTTCCTAATACTTTGAATTTAGAGGAAAAGTGACCTAAAGCATACTAAAAATGCTCGACATTTAATATAGATTCCAAACATGTAAAAATATACAGGGTGCTTCGTTTGAAAAAAGAAAGTAAGGGTCGCCTCCGGTGGAACTGGAATTGATAGAAACGCGATTTTTATGCTATTTAATATAGAATACGTCAGATTTGAATATGTGAATCACTTTGAAATCTCAAACAATATAATTTAAAATTTGCGGCTAACTGTGAGTTTAAGTAGATTTACACCCGGTATGCGCAAGAGAGGATGTTATTAATTTAATTACATTTTACTTTAGGTGGGAAGAATAAATGTTAATGTGGCATCTCTTTTTTATCCAATTCCAATGTCAACCTAGCAATATAATAGTAATCTAATCAAACGTAAACTTGCTTTTTGCATGTGCAATTATTGCGAAAAATTATTTTTAAGGAAAAACAGGTGGCTAACTTGGAATATTTGTCTATTAAGGCTATTAGGTATAGTTTTAATTTTACTCATCTGATTCGACTATGAATTAAATGTAGCTCGTTTGGTATATACTAAAATTACAAAACTTTTAACTAATACCAAAAGCGGTAGTATTTTTACAATTAACAAACAATACTTTGCCGCAACCTTTATTTTAGGCAAAATATACACAGTATATAATAGAGGATAAGAAATGTATAAGAAAATGCACCATTTATTTAAAGTTTGGGCCGTAACAAGAGAAAAGAAAGCAATGGTCATAATAAAAGAAGGGGGAGATATTTTACTTCAATTAATAGCTCAAGGTAAATATTAAAATAATAATTAAAACCAGTTACAATTATTTTTTGTTCTCTTTAAGCTTCTATAAAACTGGATATAGATGACGAAACGGTTGTACTTAAATCGGACGGTACTCCAATTGCTGTAGATGACATTTTATAGTTAGTGAAGTACGAAAATTTAATCTTGTTAGCAAAACTTGAAAAATGGATACTAGAACAAGCTTTAGAAACCAGTTTAACTGCAACAGCGCAACATACAACAGTAGTATGGAGATTATGGATACAGGATTGGATATTGAAGATATAGATATTATTAATCTTCCTATAGTAATGGACACAAATCCAGATCATGTCTGGGCTGATTACAAAATCCCTTGGGAACGTGTTCCTCAATATATTATTAAAAATTTATTCAATTTATCCACAGCATCGTGTATGAAATGCGGAACATTAAAACTAACATACCCATAAAAGCCTTTAAATTTGTGGCTAAATAGATAGTTGATAAATATGCACACATATATAAATATGTGGACACGGATGGTGTTGCTATTGGGGATGAGACACATTCCTTAGCTATGAAATTGTCCGACAGGAATCACTATCTAGATCATCCTCATAAACGCAACTGTGAAAGTTCCTCAACTAGCGAAAAGACGGGTTAATGCAGAAGCAGGCTATGTGCTCTGGAAACCACAAATCAGTCATTGCGACGAAAGTTATCAACCAAGAACAAATTCCCTAAACGTTAACGATGAATAATTTGACCCTCACATGGAAGCGCCATATGCCAAACAACGCAAATTTCTTAATAGACTAAATGCACCTCCAACCATCCACGAAATTAAATCAAAATGGCTAGTATTATTACAACCAAAAGCAATAATTTGGCATTTCCAAAAACTAACAAATTTGCAATTAGAACAATTGTCAAATAATATCTTAACAAAATCGCCGGAGATAGTCCAATATACTGCAAATAAGACAATTATATCAAAAATTGATCATACTCGTCTAGTTCAGCAATGTTTAGAATTCTACGCGTTGAAATTCAAAGAAGATTTGTCCTTTTTCAAACACAAAGCAGAGGTGATTAAAGTTATTTTACTTTTACACGTGGTTTAATAGTGTTGGTTACTTTTAAAAAGATGAAGTTAGACATTTGTCATCAATTACATTTACAATGGCACCTTCTATTGTTGCATATGGTATATTTTTTATATTAACAACAACATCTTTATATACTTTTTTCTTTTTTAAGAAGACAGATTCGATATTGTTTTTGAAAAAGAGTTCATACTGTCACAAAATACATTTTTAGAAGCTTTAAAGATAGCTTTTGCACTGTACTACAACTTTAATATTGAATACCCCAGAGAAATATCAGCAACATTGGAAATGGTTCAACGCTATCATTTCAAAATACATCCTGATAGGGGCACCAAATCAAGAACGACCAAAAATAATGTCATCAACCTTATGAGACGGTTAAGAGATGTTATATAACGTTGTAAGTTTAATTTCTTTTAGTGTAGCTAATAGGTACATATGATATGTTATTTTAATGGGTATATTTTTTATTTTGTGATGGTTTTACTATATAGCCAATGAATTAATGAACTTCATGCCTCGATTCACACTATATTACTAGCTTGGGTCCAGTGTAACTCCGTTTAAATATTACTAAATGGTTTGTAATGGAAGCATTCACATTTCAGTCGAACCGCAGCTGGCTCTATAATGTCTATCAAATCTAAGACTGTTGAATAAAATAAGCCGGCGTTTTATGCCAACAGCCTTCTAGTTCTAGATCTTTGACACAATTATTGAATTATCTTTATCGTTTATTTTTCATGTATCGTTTGTATGTATATTTATTTCTATACTGTTCTTTGAAAAATTGTTAGGAATACTTTGTTTGCAAATATGTAGGTGTCCTTTTTTTGCATAATGTGCAATCTTATAAACGATCTTTATAGTTTTTTTTATTATATCCCTATAAAGTAAAACGTTCTTGGTTTATGATTTACCCAAATTAATGTAGTCCTACATTCTATTCCTTCCCAATAATAAGTGTGTTGAGTCTATCAAGAAAAAGATCTGTATAAATTATGACCATAAATTAAAGTTAACTTATGGATGATGATTTGGCCGACCGGGTAAAACTCCGTTTATATGAAGTACGGTTGTTGAAACATCATTAGTTAAGTTAAGTTTTTTTTTGTCTTCAGTTTACTTATCAATTCACCTGCCTACACCACAGGAGAAAAATGAATTCGGTCTTTATGTACCTATATGGAATTGCCCTTGTATAACAATACGAATTAAAGCTAAATGTGAAAATTGCAATGTAAAATTTCAGTGGTAATTGTAAAGTGACGTTTTAAGAGAATATTTACAAGATAGATATGTAGGGTTTGTGGTATTTCTACAACTATTGCTTTGCAAACATCACTGCGAAATTGCATTTTAAACGTAAATCTACAGGAAAAATTTCCAAGTCATGTGATATTTTTACAATTATTACTTTACCAATTTCGATGAAAAAATACAATTTAAATCTATATTTAAAAGGGTAATTTACAGTTAATATCGCATTATTGCAGTATTACTTTACAAACATCATTCCAAGATTACATTAACGATTGTATACATACAAAATGTTCTGTAAAAATTGGAATACAGCATTCCTGTGTAATTACATATTGTATGGAAAATAACAAATCACCGTGAAAAATTACTATGAGACTCATTGATAACAATTAACCAACGATTTAGGTTGTAAATTCGCAATTTTCCTTTTTCAGTGTGGATTAATTAATTATATGTCGCGGTTTTTATTAACCCCTTAATTAAAGCATTTTGGGGAACTTGATTAAACATTTGGATTAAAAATATATTCGCTGGTATTGTGAGACATCTATCAATTTAATTGAATATTCATGTAATTTTATTAAAAGTTTAAATAAAATAATTTTTGGATTTTATGAACCATTTCAATTAAAAAAATTCGTTGGGCATGTAATCAAAATATCACTTTGATTAAAAAATGTTCCCTGTTTTTGTGAGATCAAATTATCACTTCGATTAAAAAATGGTCCCTGTTTTGTGAGACATCAAAGAATTTGATTGGTATACTTGCATTTGTTATTTTATTAATCGACAGTGTGTTTAATCACAGATCATTCGTTGATTTAATGATGCATTTAATTAAAAATGTTCTCGACATTTTAGGAGATAAATTTGTGGATTTGTTGGACATGTAATTATATTTTCGTAGGTTTGATTACACATTTGAGTTAAGAACATGTTGATGATTTTTGTGAAACATCAATCAATTTAATTAAAGATATTTTCTGGCTTTTATTAAACATCTTGGGCCGTAGGTTTGATTCCCCGGGCGTTTACTTAATCGGATTTCGCGGTTTTGTTGTGAGATATCATCATTTTAGTGGTCTAATTAATTATATTTCACATTGGATATGATGAGCCAGTAGCTTAATTAATAATATTGTCACGGTTTTGCTGTGAGATAATTAAACGGTGTAATAAATATATTCATTCCATTATTTGGTTATAATCTGAAATAAAATATCTAAATAGTTTTGTTATTATTGTCGTGAGACATCAATCAATCAGTCAATTTAACTAAAAATATGTTTTCAAGCGTTTTTATTAAAGATTAAACTGTAAACCTAAAGATACGAATTTTTTTTCTATCTAAAACAACAAAGATAAATATATTCAAACGCTGGACACATAAATTTTACGACAAAAGGTTTGCATCCTTATCGCATCGACAATCTATTTTATGATTGATTTTAGCAAGAAATCATAAAAATTGTGCAAATTGTATACAAATATTTTCCACCCGGCGATTTCTCTTGCATATCATTTATTACAAGTATTTTATGACACTAGCTACATTTACATCTACCTGCATATTGCAAGTTATGAAAAAAACGAAAATTTTAGATTAAAAACTAATTTGCTAAAATATTTCGCTTTAAGATTCAATTATTTTAAAATTATGTGTGTATATTTATTTGCACATCTATATGTAGAAGACATTTAAATATTTTGTGTAATAGTAAACAAATAAATGTGCAACAATAGGGGTCCACTGTTTGTGTTATTATTTCAAACAAGACACAAAATAGGTTTAAAAAGTTCTCGCATTCTCAATTATTATTAAAAGTAATTTAAGTCTACGATACTAATTTTAATTCCTCAAGCAATTATACAAAAATATATTAGAAAACGTGCAAGGCATCTTCTGATGTTTATTTCGTTATTTGTAAAGGCAAAAAGGAATTTCACGGACTACGATTATTCATGCAACAAATAGAAATCAAATCCTATTAAATACTTTAACATCTAACAAAATAAAAAGAGTTGTAAATTAATAGTCAGCACTGCGTTTGAAATAATTGAATGTATCATTTTACAAATACCTGCAAAATAATTTTAAGGGCATTTCCCAATTATTAAAACGTAAATTTAAATTTAGTCTATAAAAGTAATTTTAGTGGTCTCTCTATCAACTATTTAAATACATTTCAGAGAACATGCAAAGAATTTGCAGCTGCTTATTTCATTGTTTACAATATTTCAGAAAGCCTTCAGCATATACTTATATGCTTCTAATAATTATTAGGATCCGAATTATGTTTGATAATTGACCTAGTTAATAGATGAAACCCAACCTAAAGTCGGCAATTAGATCAGAGCTGTGCCGGGTAAAACAAAAGTTCGGTGACTGTTAGTCAAAGTGTAACGGTAGTGAGTTAACAAATAAAATAGCTTCAGCCTAAACATAAATAAAATTAGTTAAAATATCTATGAACCTATTTGCTAAGTTGACAGGTCGTTCGCTAATTGGAAAAAATATGCAAAAGCAACTACCTTAAATTTAATAATGGCCTACGTTGGATCAAGAACTAACAATGAAAGCAAAATTATTGCATGAATCTTTTTACAATAACATATTAAATTTTTTTCACGGCTAAAACTAGTGGGTTAATAAACACACTTGGAATACATAAATTACATAAAATTAATTTAGTAATTCGTTAGTGATTTATAGAATTATAGTTTTTCAGAAAAAAAGGAAATTGTGGAGGAAGCAATAGTTTGGGAATTCAGACCTTAATCAACTTGATATTGTAAGATGACAAATTACTCAATAACAACTAATAGAAATATAATTTTATATCTTTAACGTAAACATGGCTTACTGTAACGTGCCGCCGCCTTTTAGAAGCCGATTTCGAAATTTTTAATTATTTTGTGACGTGTGAATCAACTTCTGAAATGAAACGATAAAAGCGCGAACAGGGTTAAGTGCTAAAGTCGGTTAAAACAGTAAGCGCGAAAAAAAATTTTCGAGCGATTGAATCAAAAAAACAATTTGTTCAACAATATATTTATTTATCTATACAGGGATGTCCAATTTCTACATTAATAAATGAGATAACTTGAATTTTTTTGTACAGTGTTTCCTAATCGTTAAAATGCGTAAACTGAAAATAGTTTGACATATATAGAGTGTTTATTTGTTCAAAGGCAGAGCGTAGCTTTCTTTTATTAAATACAAGCTATGTTTTTTATAATTTTATTGAATTCTACATGAAAAGTTAAGGGTACATTATGTATAAGACTAGTATGAAAATAAGGATAGTTTTGTAGATATTTCGGGAAAACCAATTTTTTTCTTATTTCCGTTTACCCTATGTGAATATTTAAAAAGCAATTTTCTGAGTAATTAAAGAGTGATAATAGTTATTTTGATCTGTGTATCAAAAAGTGTAATAAGTCATACAGCGGATGGAAAAATTCTTAGCAAACCTGAGAAACGAAAATTAAAAAAATCTGCACTATTTCAAATGGAACACCCTGTATGTTATTGACCCATATTATGCTCTACTAAGGCATCTACAAGTTTATTATACCTAACCCTATACCCAAGTTGTGACGTTTTAGAGAAAAAACACATTCTTATCATGCAATTTATTATTATTATTTAATGACTATTATTATGCAACTATATTGTTGGACTGATTGTTTTGACAAAGTTAAAGAGGGATTTGAAAAACTAATTATGGAAATACTACCAGGACACATGGAGGTAATAATGAACATAGTTCAACAAATGTTTTAGCGTTAGTTGTAAAAATCCAAATATTGGAAGGATTATAAGTAAGTGTTTAAAATGTTCACCAATTCGGTCTCTACACAGGTCAATTCTTCGATTAAAATTTCGAGAAACATTTCTTAACATTTCTGGTGTAACGGTATTGAAAGCATTTTTAATTCTCATTTTGAGATCTTCGAGATCTATTGGTGCTACCATGCATAGTTTATCTTTAATGTAACCCCACAAAATATAGTCGGGGCATGACAAATCCGGCGAACGTGTCGGCCATAGAAATTGATTACCCCTACCTATCGATTTGTTGGGATACATCTCATTCAACTGTTGTCTTACCTAAAATAACGTTTTTTTGAGTGAAAATAGTTGAGATATTTATAAACAATATTAGTAATGTGGAATGTGGAGGGACATCATCATGTTGAAACCATTGTCTGATCAAAGAATCAGGAGGAGTATGTCTTTGAAGGTTAGGCAATTTGTTTGGTAATATATTTATATACATATCTCGATTTAAATTAGCTACGAAAAAATAGTCCCCACATATTCTAGCCCACGAATTACTTTAAACTTATGTTGATCTTCTTCTCTTACTAACGTTGAATTATGATCGGCATAATAGTGAAAATTGTCCAGTGACTCTACAGGTATTTGAAAACGCGGATTCATCGGTAAACAAAACATTAGAAAAGAAATTCGGATATTCGCGAATTTTCTTCTCCGCCCAATTACAAAATTGTAGACGATTTAAAAATCTTCATTTGACAGTGTCTGATGGTATCCGATATGGTAACGGTGAAATTTATTTTTTAAGCTTTAGTTACTAGGCTCTTCGAACTTTCTATCCCCTTACTAATTTCTTTTGCACTAGCATTTGGGTTTTCTACAACTGAAGCCAAAATATGTATTCGACTATTTTCATTTCTACATTCATGTGTCCTAGTAGTGTTTTCATAATTAGCATTTGCGGTTCTTTCATAACTTTCTTTAACTTTTTCAAAACAATCAGTTCGAGGATATTGTTGCAGATCTAGATTATTCGCCTTGTAAATACGAGTTGCTAGCAAACAATTGCCATGAGCTTCTCCTACAGCATACACCATAGCTACTAATTCTTCTTTAGAATAATTCATGATTTATTATAAAAATTACTTTAAATGAACAATTGTTGTCTGTCAAAATATTTTAATTTTTATGAAGGCATCTACTACGCTAACAACTACGACAAAAAGTAGGGATTTTCACAAAAATGTGTTTTTCTTCTAAAACGTCACAACTTAGGTATAGAGAAAGATATAGTAAACTTGTATAAGCCTTATCAACGTATTATACGGGACAATAATATACAGGGTGTTCCATTTGAAATAGTGGAGTTTTTTTTAATTCTCGTTTCCCAGGTTTTCTAAGAATTCTTCATCCGCTGTACGTCTTATTACACTTTTCGATACACAGATCAAAAGAATCATTACAACTCTTTAATTGCTCAAAAAATTGTTTTTTTAAATATTCACATAACGTAAATATTTCCCAGAGTAGCAGTGACGGAAATAGGAGAAAAATTGTTTTTCGCAATATTTTCATACTAGTGTTATACATAATGTTCCCTTAATTTTTCATGTAGAATTCAATTAAGTTATCAAAAATATAGCTTTCCATTTAATAAAAGAAAGTTACTCTCTGCCCATAGACACCTGAACACTCGTATATGTCAAATTATTTTCAGCTTATGTATTTTAAGGAACTAAGTAACACTGTATAAAAAAAATTCAAGTTATCTTATTTATTAACGTAGATATTGGACTTCCGCGTATTAGGTGGACACTCGGTATAACAATAACAAATTCATAAATGTTTATAATGTAAACTGTTACCAAAAAACAAATTAATTACATAAAATGACAAAGGAAAATCAAATGTAAATAAAATATCCAGTCAGAAATTCTTTAAAATATTCATGTAAATTAATAATGTAAACTGTTGTAAAATATATAATTCCAGCAATAATCTACATGCATTTACAAGCCAGACTGACACGTGTGCCTTATCGAAATTCTAAGAAATTTGATACCCTACATACAAAATGTGACGTAGGCTGTAAATTAATGCTTAAGTATTATTAATTAACTAAAGTAAATCTAAAATGATTGAATTTACAAACAAAGTGATAGCAATAATAATTATCTAACTAATAAAAATATATTTCACGTAAATTTTAAATTTATAAATGTACGTAAATCGCTATGTAAAAATGTTCGTTATTATAACTAAGTTAATAATAATGATAAACATTTGAAAGTAGAACAAAAATTAAGTACATTGAGACCGCCAAAAGTGCCGATCAAGAAAATGGACAAAACTCTTAATTTTTGAAACTAAAATTTCTATTCCCACTAGCATTTGAGAATGCTGGCAAATCATATAAATACCGGGATGTCGACAAGGAAAAATTAGAGAGCGAATTTACTATGGCTATAAAGGACTCAATTTCACCTAGAGCATAACAACAAAATTTGTTGCTATATACACAATCTATCGCCAGACAAATATAAATGTTTGCTACGCCTATTAAAACCACCGTCAACTATTCAAGGAAATCGGAGTATAGTTTCTTTTGAATTTCGCTTAATAATTATAATAACTCTGCTACAGATAAGACTATACCTAAATAGGCACTACATCGATCTACAAATTGGATTGCTGAATGTTCTGGGTTGTATCTGTGCTTTGAGGCGCACTAAAACCCCCTTCAGATTAGTAATCTAAATGTACAAAGTTGACCTGCTGAAAGAAAGACAAATCTTAACGTATTGACCTTTTAACACGGGACTATGCGAATCTACGTTATCAGACACACTTGCACCCAGCACACCTTAACATTTCTATACCAGTACATATAATTAATCTATTTAAATACATTAGCACCGAAATAAGGTAGAAACATCCAAAAATACCCAATAGGCGCCATATTGACATATACCGTTACAATTCAAATCATGATTCGGTTCGCTGTAACCTTGAATTTACATATTTATTTATCTGTTGCAGTAATGAATCATTTATGATAACATCATATATCTTAGTTGTTTAGAACCCTCGGGATTGTTCTGGGATGTTCTATGGAATTGTTATTATTTCTTATTTCGTTACAACATTTACCTCGATTTTTGCGAATGTAAATGAAGGAAGGTAATTATCCAAAAACTGAACTTAACAATGTTAATAGGGATGGCGAATCACTTCTCTGAAGTAGTAACAGTAAATGCCTACTAGGCACATTTTCAGGAATGGCAAGTGCTACCTTTGAACAGTATTCAATCCGGCAGACTAGGGGCGACGGACAATAAATCAAAGAAAGTTTAAACATAAAGGAATGCACACATCCGTATTCAACGATTAACTGTTTTTTAAAATATTAAAGTTAGTCGTAAGAAAACTATTTGCATTTTAAATATTTAATTGTCAAAAAGCATATAATGTAAGTATAGTGCGTCGCTATATTTTAAATTATTTGTAAAGTAGCCGACTAAATCCAATGTAAATAGCAAGGTGTACAATTACATACCATAAAAAAGTATATTGAAATGTATAATTTAATAGTAATTGCATAAAAAGATCATATAATAATAATCGAGATGCCGCGACATGCCGCAGTACTTGAAGTTTAAAGCTTTAAAATCTAAAAATATTGCTATGTTACTTATACTTGAAAAAGAACTGAACCTTAAGACATAATTTATAGCTCAAAATTCAGCGTAAAAGCTAGTTTTGAAGTGACCACAATTATTAATTAAAAGATTGTAGCCATTTACATTTTTCACAATTTCAATTATTCATTATTAACGTTTAACACAATTTTAATTTAATTTGGAGTACGTGGCAGTTACTGTGTATTTATAAAGTAAATGGCACTAATAATGTTCATTTCTACGCAAAATGTTCAATTATCATTCAAAGAGTCAATAAAGAAATTCCGATTCAGCAATTTTACTTCACAAGGATTAAATATCAATTTAAAGCAAATTTAAGCATTTATTTGGTGTTTGTTCATTAAAACCAAGTTTCATTAACGAAAATGTAAATAAATGTGGAAGTATAGAAAAGTTATTTACCCAAAATAATAAAATCTTATGCTCAATGATGGAAACGGAAAACTTTCGATATATTATTGAAAATTACCAGACCTTTTAAACAAACTTGTATATTATTCATACACTTCATTTTGGAAAGCCATTATAAAATGTTTTTTATTGTTTCTACAAAGATGATGAAAAAGACTATCGGCACGAGGTCATTTAATTATGAAGACATATTCATCAAACATATTTTGAAAATGAACTACCTATTCAAATTGATAGCTTCTTAGAATTTTCCAGAATTCATTCGAAGACTTTTTGGAATAGATCGGTAGATCATTGCTGCGGATTGTGTGCGAGATGTTGTTTTTCCACAAATAAAAAAGGAGAAATAAACTACTATAAAGGTAATATGATCATGTCCAAAATCGATTAACCATCGTGCGTATGTTAAAAGTAAAATTAGTCAGATTATAATTTGGGCAATGCTGATACTCTTCACACGTGACATTTTAAACCAAGTCATAAAGAGATGTTTGATAAGCAACGGAAGTTTAATATAAATAGTGCGATATTCTGCATACAGTAGCACCAAGCTCACAAAAGCCCTAAGTGGGCGTGGGCAAGAGAGCTGCATGTTGACGAAGTACTTTCACGTCCAGAAATTAAGTGTAAAGTTATTGACATATGCACGTTCATAAGCTCAAATCCTACAATTGCTTTAGAAAAATTATATATCTACTAAACAGAAATACTTACGTAAAATTAGTATTTAAATGGCTAGTCGCGTCTTGAAGCAGACGGCTTTCTCACGAAAACAGATACTAACAAACGAATTATAATATCAAATATCCAAACAAATTAATCTTTGTTGTTTACCATACAAAATTAAAATGAAGCTTCTGATTGGTTCATGCTGTTTGTTATTGAAATTAGTTCGCATATTTTCAGGAGTTTTCCTGAACTTGGTGCTGATGAAGGTAAAGTGCGCACATATACTGTTGCAGCTGGTCGCCAGCAATAACTTCAATTGCGGTGTGCGTATCCCTCATTAATATTATAAACACTTTGCTTACAATAAAGAAACTGCTACACACAATTTGATCAAAATAGCAATACAGTTATGGTTCATCTATTTAATAATACCATTGAAGAAAAGAAGATTTAGTTTCTTGCCTTGGTGAAGGAAATTCGATGATACCAGTCCTACTACTTGAAAAACAACTTAAGAAAAATAATTGCATTATTTCCTATTCAACATTTTTATAAAGGTTTTAAATGCTTAGTTTCCAAATTTCATTCAATTATATTAAACAATCATTTATTTATAATACTTGCAAGATAAGCATTAGGAGAAATTATGCTAATCATGACAATTTTTCTAAAACATTTCACAAAACCTCTAACCATAAAGCTTTCATAAACACTGTGTCTACAGTATTTAAAATACAAAGGCAGGATGATAAATTCGTGCGATGACAGAAATAATTAAATAATTTTCAAACATGGTGGTTCATCAATGTTCTACATTTTTTAGGCCTCCATGCAAGTAACTTACTTCAGTATAATACTCTTTTAATACTATGTTAGCTCCTCGCGTATCTTAATATTTTAGCACAAAGAAATGCCTTTAGTTTAGAAAATAGACGGAAGTTGAGTGGTGTCAAATTTGGAGAATACGGAGGGTGCAGTAATAATTCAAACTTCAATTCGTTTAATAGCTTAAACAACGATATTTACATGAGCAGATATGTTATGGTTATGAAAAAACTGTCCTTATAAGCATCCCTGCTCATTTCTTAACGACATTCTTCTTTAAACAGTGTAACAGTATTACACAATATTTCTTTTTGACCTTTCTGTTCTCTTTGGAGTAATCTACAAACAGTATACCTTTGGAAATTTAAAATAATCACTTTCCTGCCGACAAATCTGTTTTTACTTTTATTAGTTCTCCTTAATTCAGTTCACGTTGTAGGTTGTTGCTTGAACTCAGGAGTGAAGTGAAGTGAAGTGAAGGGAAGTTGCGTCACAGGTGATAATTAGACGCAAAACATCAGGTTCATTTCGTTTAGAAATCTATAAATTCTTGGAAGAAACTTGACAAACAACTCGCTTCTGCTCGATCGCTAACAAACACGAAAAGCCTGTTGCCGATAGCTGTTCATCTAAATTATAAGTCGTCCTTTCTCTTGGAAAACTTACAGTGTATGCTATCTTTGACTCGTCCAGTTGTCGATCCTTTAATGCCAATATCATGGACATTTCAGAAGTCGTTGTCATATTTGGTCTTTCAACGTTGGCATCATCTTCCAAGCTTATCCCTCCTCGTTCACATCCATTTTCTCATTTTAAAATAGTTCAGTATGAAGGGTAACGTTCTCCTAATGTCGCTTTCATATGATTTTGATTCTCATTAAAGGAAATTCCTATTATAAAAAGATCTTAAGCGAAAAACGATATTCCATGTTGTACATTTTGAAAAATCACTGATAGTACGTAATTCCCAAAAACATCAAAGTACCACAGTTTATCACACTCAAATTAAACATTAGTAGTGAAATGAGAGCAAATGCTAGTTTTCACAATGTTAGGCTTAATTTCTTAGATACACTGCCACCTTAAAACGCTTAAGATGAAAGGTTCTTTCGGACAGCCGTTTCAGAGATAATCCTCTTCCTATTTTACAAAATATTGTAACGATTGTTAACAACTGTTAACCATATTTTTTAAAAATTAAACAAAATAACGTTTGCAGTGGGATGGAGTCTCTTAGCAAACCGTTCGTAATAACTGTGGGTTGACGACACCTACACTAATGGCCTACGCCAATAACGTTAACATATCATAATATTAATTTTTGATGTATTCCATTATTACTAATTGATGGTCTAACGGTTGCGCAATTATTAAGATTTGACGTTTTCATAGAATGACTATTTAGATTAGCTACGATAACTAATTTTCTTTTTCGGACATATTAAAAAAGGACGACGAAGAACATTGCTACCAATCACCGGATAACTGAGTTGCTGCGATATTGTAATCTTTTCATTTCCTCAAGAAAAATGGCTAACGATCAATAGCATTGTTCCAAAACCTATTTTGATTTTAATAAAACTAATTTTATTTTTTCTGAGCTAAGCGCGAGGCCGAAATTTAAAAATTGAATTTATGCTTCGAACTATAATTACAGCACATCTATCCAAATGCGGTGCTTTCTCAATACTCTGAGCGCGTGCGTGCAGACACTCAGGTTACCGTAGGTGGGTGGGCACATGCGCGCATGCCCGCGTGCGCTTGCCCATACGCGTGCACCTACACGTGTGGATCAGGAGATTGAAATCTAAATTTGTCAAACTGACGTTTCGGGACAAAGTTTGTCCCTTCATCGAAGTAATAAAGGTTGTATCGACATAAAATTGAAATTCATGCTCATAAACTTTGCCATGCCCTTAAAAATGTAAATATTGTAAAACTGACATTAAAGTAGTAAATTCATGTACCTCCTTGCTCTAAATTGGGAATGATGATGAAAGGTGATGAATTGGTTTGTGCTCAAAGCTTTTTATTCTCAATAAAATTATAGATGTAATCACACCAATGTTAATAACTTTACAATGCACTTTTTAATTTTAAACTTTCCCTTAATTTTTTAATTTTTACTTGAAAATACATATCACACCATTCACTTGTTGAACTCCATTTCATTAATTCCTCATCTAAAATTAACCTCGTCATAGTTATTATTTTAATCTGCAGATTTCCTTTATACTTCATTTAATTTCCGCTCAATAACGCCATCTAACTACGTTCTTAAGCTTCTTCTTTACAGCTCTGATCATTTTCCATTAGATAACCAATAAACCCATGACGACTATACAACCCAACGTACACCCAAATAAAACAAATCACACCAGTTCAAATTCCCTTCAATTCTCACACGCGCAATTTTTTTATCCAAAATAAATCCTTGATGTTTTTCTACTTTCAAGCTTTTATTAAAATACTTTATTCAGTACATGTCTAGTTCTCGTATTAATTGTTATATGTATTAAATTACCTTTATTTATTCAAATTTTAAACAGTTCCAATTATAAAAGTTATTATTACAATTCCAAAAACTTCCTAAATTTATTTAATTATTATTTCAACATATCACAATTCTTTACATATCCTGGTGGGCTAATTTATATAATTTTAATCCTTAAACTAATTTATTCTCCCTTTAGGTTTTAATTAATTCATGGCTTTTTAAAAACTTTAATTTATATCAGATGATGGGATCAAACAAGACCCCAAAAGATGTTATATTTTATGATTAAACACTAATTCAAACAACTTTACATCTATAATTTTATTGAGAATAAAATGCTTTGAGCACAAGCCAATTCATCACCTTTATGAAACTGATATTTACAAAAATTAAATTAAAAGCTCAATGGCACCTAAAAACTAATTAACCATGGTGCTGAGTCTAAATATAAATATTAACTTAAATTCTCAAAAAAACAACGAAGATTAAATATTCTAAAGGTCAGTATGTGATTTTTCTAACCATCCCCTTCATATTAAAGGAAACTTCATTTTGAGCTTAAAGGGTAGAATTTATAAAATAGTTCATCCGTCACTTCTAAATCAGTATCTTAAGGAATTAGTCAAAATACTAATGAATAATGATTATCCTAAAAACTGTATTGACAGACCAATTTTTGATACTAATAAATTACTATGAGAAATATTGGACAAAATAATTTTCATACCACCTATTAGTTGTAAAACTAAAAAAGTTTCCTAAATGTTAATAATTTAAATATTGTTGACAGTTACCTTGATAAATTTAGTAACATGTATTGATTGCAAAACTATGGGAATCACATGCAGTTTACAAAATTAACTGTAATTGTTGCGAACCTAGTGATATCGGGCAAACCTCAATTTTGATAAAGAGTAGAACTGCATTGCACAAAATCGATTGTAAACTTAATAAGAGTATATAAGCTCTTGAGGTTAATTAAAAAAATAATGGTCGTAACATCAATCTTAACGATTACAAAATTTTAGATCACTTTATTGATTTTAAAGGAGGACTGTTTTTGAAAATGTTTTATATTGTATAAATTGATAATGTGATAAATTATAAACCAGATACTAACCTTAATTATTTCATTTTTATTGTATTTTATGTTTACATTTAGATTCCTCGCTATTATAAGTTCGATTTTAGAAACCATAGTCCATTCAATTTAATATTTGTCAGTATCAGTTTTACTATTTTATGCCGATGCCCTGGAAATTCTTTCGAAATAAATTATAATGTAACGAAACTAGTTAATTGTTTTACAATGTTTATTTGTTTTTACTCAAATTACAAGTAACTATGTACACTAATTTACTTAAATATTTAATTATTTATTTTACAATCCACGAACAGCAAACATTTACATCTATTTATGTATATTTATATTTATATCAATAATGAACAGTGCACGATTCTAATAAAAACTAACCAGGAAAATTTAATCTACTGCTTATACATAAAAGATATATTCTAGAACAATACTCTAGAAGTATTCCCGAATATTACTCCCATTAATGATTTAATAGATTGCAATGCTATGATTCATTGCTGACCTAATTGAATTGACAGATATAAATTAGTGCAATGAGTCGTTTCGGGATTACATCATCCATTTTATTCTAGAAAAAGGTATTGAATGTTTTTAGAACCTGCCATCAAATTTCTATTGTTTGTAATTTTCGTTACACTGCCCCCTCCTTAAGATTATTACGTCCCGTAACAGTGACCGTTGACTTTGCACTTGCAATGGTTCTATTTTCGTTGGCGAATGTCGGAATCTGCACTACGAGCCATACTTGCAGCGCCATCCGTTGAAAGAATGGCAGTCTTCAGATATTGTTGCTGGTGGAATTCCATTCGAATTCCAACTATATACCAGGATCTTGGCACCAGTGCCACGAAACACTACCTCCAACATGTTACATACCATGCGCCAATTAAGCTGGTCTAGGCCACATACGAGCTTTGGTACCGCAAACTTGCTACTGGCCCCGGCACAAATACGCTTCTTTAAATCCCATAACGCCTTCCACAAGTGTTCATAAAGTGACTTTTGATGAGATAATGCTTTCGTCACAGGTTAGTAAATACTACGCATACCTTGGCGGTGACGGCGTAGTAGGTGACACGCCTTTCTAATTTATGGATCTTGTTGCAGTATTTCTTCTACGCCACCGACGTGTTGGTTGGGCACCACTGGTATTTATTTTGTGTGTCAAAACGTTAGGTATTCCTTTCAAACAGTTGTCTGTGGCAAATATATCGGCATATCGTTGGATCAGTTGAATTGATTTAGCCTCTTGCCCAGAGGATAACCCGTTATTCTAGGATTTCAGTGTAGCATGCAGTTTATATAAGTTCTTTACGGGAAAAGCCTTCTCATTGACTTTTTCGCCACGCACTACAGATAAGATAGGTGTGGAAGATCCTAATTCGGTGCCCTCCTTTAGTGTTATTTGGAAGGTATTGACATTCATCAAACAAACAGGTGTTGTTTCCTTGGTCTCGATCAACCCTCTTTCTGCTAAAATTTCACTACCAATACTTATGTTTCTGGTTTCTAAAATTCCTATATAACCTACCCGGAAGTCTCCATCCCGTTACACCATAACTGTTATTTCGCTGCTTGGCGGTAATGTCGCTCCTTCGGTTGGGATTATATTCATTGCATGATCATCTCATTTATTAATGTGTATCTCTTCATCATCAACTCGTATAACATGATTAAGTCTAACTCAAGGCCAAACGCAGACATTATATCCATATCCAATACAACAGGCACCTTAATATCATCTACTAACACTCAATGCGTTACTTTCCTACAGCCGATCTCAAGGTCCGTGATTATTTCACGATGAACGGTTGCGTTATTTCCAGTAGCTGTACGTAATCTCAGCGGTGAAGGTAGTAATCTACCATTCCCAACAATGTTTGGTTTCACTATTGTCTTCGTTGCTCCTGAATCCAGCAGCATTTTGCAGTTCTTACCTGCAATTGTTCCATTAATGTAAAAACTATACGGTTTATGTTTTAGCGATGCCACTTGGAAGGTGGCTTCAGGGACATGGCTAGCAGAGATCGAATTCGCCCCTTCACAGCGATCCTTCCTAGTTTCCTGATGCTTTATATTATCAGAAGGACCGCTGTTGGCAATTTTTCTGTACATGTTCCCTTTACCATACTACAAGCGTCGTAGTTTACGTCCTGTTGGTCTTGGGGCTCTGATTAGTCTTAACACTGTTTCTTCTAAAGTCTCAGCATTAGTTTTATCTTCATCAAAGGCTCTCATACGAATATGGTCCGTTGACGGTTGTTTAGCCGCTTCAAATTCTAATGCCTGAGCCAATACACCAGCAAGGTAACGTGAACGTGCTATTCTAAGTGCCTGTTGTGTTTCAGAATCCCTAAGACCATCGAAAATTGCTTGCACCCCAATTTGTTCCATAAAAGTTTCTGGAGCTGTTGGGTATGCTAATCTTACGGGGCTTCTCTCCAAGTTTCTGTACACGATTTCTTAATTGGGCACAGTAGACCTGTTGCAGATGTTTATCTCCATTTCGCATTTCCAATCGTGAAATAAGGTAATCGTAGTTATTCTGTAGATGATCCGGTATTGTTTGATGAATGTCTAAAGTATCCCCACGTAGAGTCACTATTAAAGCAGTTGCCTGTTCTTCAATGGCCCTTCCATTTGATGTTGCGGCTGCCACGAATTGTTTGTGGTAATTGGCCCAAGATGTCTTTCCATCATATGAGGGTGATTTAATGTGTCTTCTAGTACTTGGCATGCCACTTTAAATAACAGTCAAATGTTTAACTTGCGGTATACTTGCTTCGATTCATTGTTCATGGGGAACTAGTGACGCTTCCTTCTTAGGAATGCTGACTTCATTATTTACGGTAAGGAGAATAAACCTTTGATGTAGTTCGTCACACTTCTTAGTTACTTCCTCCTTTGTAGTCATCTCATTGATAACATCTCCTATTTATTTTGTTAATTTATTTCCATTTGCATTAATCGATAACATTTCCTCTTTTAATTTGTTTGAAAATTTCTTCTTTTAATGCATTTTGGACTGATTTAATTTCATTTTGCAATTTATTTTAATTGGATTCCATTTCCTCTTCTAACTTGCTTGTAATTTCTTCTTTTAACGCATTTTGGCTTGATTTAATATGATCCTGTACATTATTTTGATTGAATTCTATTTCCCCTTTCATTTTTCTTTGGCTTGCATTAATTGACAACATTTCCTCTTTTAATTTGTTTGTAATTTCTTCGTGCAATTTATTTTGGTCTTAATTTATGGATACCATTCTTTTTGTATACTGTGTGTTCATTTTATGTTGTAGGAACCGCCTTTTAGAAATATCAACTATAGTTCTAATTTGCCACTCTATTAGTATCATAGTATTATTTATAC
>JAHWXV010068886.1:0-15413 GCA_024586415.1 Phrixothrix hirtus | reverse complement strand
ACACACGCGCGCGCACACACACACACACACACACACACACACATATATATATAATACATGTATACATATAATATGGGGCTTCCCTGGTGTAAACAGTGACAGGATGTGTTTTTAATTTTAAATCACATCATACTTTCGCTTTCAAAGCGTAGTCATTTAGTACCCCCTAGTTTGTTTTTTCGATGATTGCGTAGTGTTGTGAAATAATTATACTGTTATTTTAAATCTATAAAAGAAATTGATTGAACTAATTACGGTAATTAATTACTATAAGGGACCATCCTCCAATAACTTTGACCTCGACATGTTATTAAGGGCATGGACCCTAGTAACCTCCAATAAGTTTTAACCGCCGCCCTTCCTTCCTTAAAAAGTTATAATCATAAAAAGTTTGTGATAAGTAAAAAATTTTCAGTACTGTTTTTCATATTTCTACTTGATTTATTCATTATTTACATTTTCAGCAAGGGCATGGCCTTGAGTAGCCTCCAACAAGTTTTAGCCTAACCTAATCTAACCTAACCTCTAACAAGTTTTGGTCGTCGCTCGCCCTTCGTTAAAAAGTCATAATCATAAAAAGTTTATTCATGATCAATTTCGACAATAATTCTTTCTCCATCAATTTGGCTTTGATTATTTATCAACCTGTCATTCATGCGCTAAGAAGACAGATTGTTATAATTAAATATTATCTTCATTGTAATTAAATAAAATAAATATAAATTACCCCTCTACAGAAGTTTATTCTATAAACTGCTGTATGTGACGAAATATTTAAATCTTTTTATGATTATAGCTATTTAACGAAGGGCGAACGACGGCTAAAACTTTTTGGAGGTTACTAAGGGCCATGCCCTTGATAACATATGTCAAGGGCCAAGTTATTGAAGGATGGTCCCCCCCAGTAAATAACTACCCTAATTAATTAATTAATTTTATTGATGGATGACAGCAACTGTCAATAGAAGGTCAATACAAATGTGATCTTTTCTGTCCGTCACCTAGAAGACCGAACAAGAATTCAAAAATCTTTTCAGTAATTTGACAAGTATTATACATATTTAACAACTGATATAAAACAAATTGTATATACTTTAAATGTTTAGCAGTCAGGTCTGAAGAAACTAATAGCTTTGTAACAAACAAAATCACTCCAAACCAAGAAACACCGGATAAAATTTTAAATTTAATAAACAGAGGAAGAAAGGGCATGTGGAATAATCTCACGAATAACTTAAATTTTACTCACTCTAGTCGTATCAGCTTGAAGTTACCGAGAAAATTAGGGACTGCTACTAAAATAAAAAATTTGAAGGCTCAAATTTCTCATAAGTCTGTAGTAGCGAGATTGGCGAACGTGTGGAATACTGATGGAATACCTAAGGAATAGGTTAGAGAAACAAGAAATTATTTAAAGGCTAAATGGGTGAAAATTCTAAATTTTAACAAATATATGAACAGCTACAAGAGTAGTCGCCACCAAAATCGCACAACCTAACATAAAAATGTTGGTAAGTGTATAGCAAAAGTTTTATATTTCAAATGGTGCATCAGGTCACTGATGGATCATGATTTTATTCTCGTTAGGACTTGTCAGCACTAAATAGATCTCTGTACGCCATTTTAAAACACAAAACCCGCTTATAAACCGTGGCGGTATAATAGCAGAGCCATATATTGTTTATATAGAATTTAAACTACCCGTTGTATAGAATTATCACTAATATCTTTATTTCATGTCAATTTCTATACTTTAACAGTAGGTGATTCTTCCATTATACATTGTACTATACTGCGACAGCTTATTTTAAAGCTTATTTATGTCATACGTTGGTCTACTAAATTATTTTGTACTCAACATAAATTTTCATATTGTTAATGTATGAAAAAGTCAAAAATTCAGCAACAAATTTGCATCTTTTCCTTCAAAGTCATATATTTTTTTTATTTTCTTGACTAAATTAATAATTTTAATAGACCTACGAGATTATTATATATGTATAATAGAAAGCTCTTGCTTTTTGATATCAGATGAATATAAAAAAACGCTAGAGCTACCGCAGTCGGTGCATCTTCTTGCCGAAGCGCTTGGAATAACATCGTATTTAATGCAAGATGTTGATGTATAAATTAATTTAACTAGTTTGTGATATACACAAAGTACTACCTACGTTGATAGTACTTGTTGTTTCCCAGAAAACAATTACCAAAGATGATGTAATTTTTGTCCGTCTAAACCAGGTTCCGCTCTTAAGTCTATCCTATTGCTTGACTGCCAGTCTTGTCCAAAATTATTCCATCATGCATTCTTCGTAAGGCTACTGTTAAAAGAGAATGGAATAAATATAATAAGTCAACAGATAGTTACCTTAAATCGAATGATCTATAGCATAAACCAATCAAAAGATTGAAAACACGTAAACCTATTTGATGTGAAGACTTCTTATTGGTATCTATAACCTTACATCAGATTCCATTAGCTGGTTACATAATATGAAATGCTTGTGATTTCACCTAGCGAGGTCATTTTTTCCAGGTTTTTCCTTTGCCCTTATAACAAACTGTGCGTGCAAAGTCTATTATTTAAAATTACATCCTGAATTTACCTACACACCTATTTTCTACGGCACACTTGATGTAAGCGGGAATTAGCTTTTATTTTGAACTGTATTTTTTAGATATTTTATTGAAACTGTTATTGTTTATTCATATTATAAAAGGTGAATTGGTGTTTGTCTTTTGTATTATCTTATATTTAAGTTCTAATTTTTTTAATGGAAAGAAAGAACCCCAAGAAAAGGACTTTCTTTGAAAAAAAAGATTACAATTTTAGATTGCTTAGTGAGTGGTAAAAGACCAACGACAATTGCTAAATATTTTAGTTTAGGTTTAATAAGAGAATGTGACATTTTTGACACAAAAATAAATGCCAAATTATTGCGTTATTCAAGAGACCATTTAGTAGAAAAATGGAATGAGCACTCATGATCTGGATTTAAGAATTGTCTCAAAAAAGAATTCCTTTAAGTAATTATTTAATTCATCGAAAATTTATTCAGTTTTATAAACAAATAAAAGAATCGGAGCAATGTACTTCCTTTCTAGATCTAATAGGGAATTTTCAGCTAGTAAAGGATGATTATCTGGGTTTTTAAAAAAAATGCACTACAGAATGTGAAGATAGCGGTCGAGGTTGCATAGGCAGATAAAGAAACAGCCAACATTGTTGAAGATAGTGAATGTTGTTCACACCAACTATTTACTACTGATCAAACAGAATTTTTTTAGGAAAAAATGCCAAGTCGAATGCATATCGCAAAGTCTGAGAAAAGGCCAGTGGGTTTAAAGCAATAAAAGATCAAATAACATTGTCAGTTTTTGGCAGTATATCGGGGAATTGGATGCTGAAACCACTTATGGTAAATAGATCTCTAAAATAAAAGGCAAAGATAAAAAACTACTGCAGGCACATTGGAAGGCTTGGGTAACATTGTCAGATTTTGTTGACGTTCTGTGCCTAATGAACAAAATCTCTTTTTCTAAATTTGCCGCCGTTTGTTTCCGGAAACGGCGTGATTGACAGGACAACAAGAAATACATAAAAAAGTTTCCTGTCGGATAAAAACACGAGAGACGCGTTTTCTACGTCCGTGTCGATTGGGAATTTGATAATTAATATAAAAAGTGACCATTAGATGTAATTTTTCACGTACAGTGAATTTCGGCGGCATTTATACTTGAGTACGAATTCGTCGCGTAGTTTGTGTAAGAATCGGCCGTGCGTGTTGGTTCTTTGTTTGAAGCGTTCGGGTGTGTGAGTTTAGGGACTCCGCATAGTGTAGTATGGCGGAAGACCAGACCCAAGAGTTGGAATAACGCATCTCTGGGTATTGACTTGCTTTGTTTTTCCACCGCGGTTGCTGCTTTTGGATGTGTTACGTTCTTCTGCGGATGCAGGAATTCACAAACAGACCATGACCATGACCATGACGACCGTGGTTTAGGGTAATCTAGACGCCCGGTAAATTGACGAATAAAACTAAGGTACCCCTTTTATCTTGTTCTCTTGCTTCCATATTGTTAGCCTGTGGAAGGCGTAAGCGAAATGTCAACGCATATCGGCGAGTTATTTAAGTCTCGTCCTAGCGGCCAACCCCTTGTAGAGGTCAGCTTAAACCTTCCCGTGCAAGGGGAGACTATTACTACATATCTTCTGTCAAGATCGTGGACGCATACTTACGTTGACTGTATCTAAATATTTGTTAACCCTAATTTTAGTCTTTGGTAGTCTGAGTAGTTCTTCCCGTATCTCTTGAATCAGGCCAAATTCAATGGGCGGCGAAGTTATCTGTAACCTTTTACTTTGTAACCTGTTGTTTTGTATGTATGCTAAATAAGCCATTTTTTCAGTAATAGATATGTCGTGTAACTCAACTAGACTTTTATTTTTGAACGTAGTATAAGTTATTTGATAACACTTTGCATTTCAGGGGATATGTACTAATTAAGGTTCCCCCTTTTGAGCACGATCTAAATTAATATTAATATTTGGGGGTCCTTAACAAATTCACTAGAGGCCAAGGATAGTTCCATACTTTGAGCGGCCTATCTGGAGCAGTGGCGCCCTCCTATAGCTCGACTCATTGTATGCGTTTCCAGCGACTTGCTACCGAGTACGAACGGTGCTGGTGTACTTCACTTGGGATCTACCCCAACTCCGAAGAGCTAGCTGCCATCAGTACGGTTGTTGGTCGTAACGCCTAACGTGCCCGTGGCTACATCTGAAATATTTATTGACTAGTTTAATAATTGCTTTTTACCAGAAATTGAAACATACGTGAAGCAAAATGGTCTCGGTTTTAAAACTTTATCACTTGTTGACAACGCACCACACCATCCACATTTAGAAATCCAAATGTATAGGTAATGTTTTTTCCATCCAATACAACAAGGCATAATTGCAACTTTTAAACACTATTACGTTAAACACACTTTTAAATTTATATTGAATAAGCTAGAAAACATTTTCTGTCTTCGTTTGAATAAATCATGTTGCATTTGCTAGTAATCCAATAAAACCAAACACTTTAAATGTCTGTTGAAGAACGGTTTGCCTACATGTCTCGAAACAGCGTAGATATTCAACCATTGGCATTTTCAGATGAAATCGTTACTTTGGAGCATGATATTGTTGGAGAAGGTTTTGATTTCTTTAACCAGAATATATCGACGAATTGCTTAAGGATAATGCATTAAGTGACCATGGTGTTATTGCAATAAGTTTAGATACCGTAGAATATTTAGAAAAGATAATGAAACAGTAGTCGACCATCACTGCAAAAATGATTCGAGAAGATCTTCAACTTTACAATTAATTCAAAAATCCTTTTCTTGCTAATGACACTAATTCTGAAAGAGCTTTTGAATTCCAACGAGACCTAAAGGTTATATGTTATAATCAATTAGTAAAATCATCGTTTAATTAACGATTACATTGTCACCAGAAAACCATTAACACAGAACGAGACAGAAGTGTGTTTCATCTAGTGAAGAATCTGATTTTGCACCAGTTCACGAACGAACTCGCTTATTTATTAAAACATGTATGCATGAAAACATGTAAAATTAAACAGTTTGACAAAATAACGTAAAATTGATGTTTTGTATCAACTGAAAATTTTTTGGGCATTCGTTATTTGTATGCGAATTGTAGAGTTAATTTCGACTTGGTGCTTTGTTTATGTGTTTTTTGAAAATTACGGAACGTATCCCTAACTTTTTAAGGTAAGTCAAGTCTTTTTTGTGCGATTTTTTTTAATGTGGTTTTCTGCGGAACATATCCCCGCATAAAAAGAAACTCAAGTGTGTATTTATAGTAATAGTAATTCAAGTACAAAGAAAATATATATGGTGGTGTATATAATTATTTCAATTACTTCATGCGATGTCACAAAGGATATAAATAATAGAAAGTGTAAAATGCCATTTTAAATTTTATCCTGTGTTTTATTTATTAAATCTATATTACCTAAATAAACGCAAAGAAGTAAGAAAATTGATTGTAATTATAAAATATTAATATAATAATATAAGTGATGGCAATATGATTAGGTAAAAACAAAACAGGAAAATTGCATTATCAAAAAATTTCAGACAATTTTTACTAATGAAAAACATAATTTATATCTTGCACCCCTGATAATATTTCATTGTTTCCTTCCCTATCTCCCGAGTTGCTAACGCACAAATCTTCACCCACGATACTAATTAAAATTGCTAAATTGTCCGTAAGATGCCATCGTACTATGTTAATGTTTTAACTTTTTCTCTCCCTTTTTCGTATCTTTTCTGCTTTCCGGAAGCATAATCTTAATCTCAATATATTTTAAGTTGCAATTATAAATTCAAGAAAAATTGTATGGTAAATATTATTACGAACAGATTATCTTAATATTTTGAAGACCAACAAGTTTTAATGACCGCGTTTAAATAAATATTAGCATTTAACACGAGAAATATTTTTTTAAATTTTCTCTTCTCGCTTGTTATTGATTAAAACTAATATTTAAAAGCTTACGTTTTATGTATATTGACGTGCTTATGTATGAAATTTAATTCTTAAGTTACAAGCTTTATTTTCAAAGAAATTCAATTTAAATTTTTCTCCAACAAACAATTAAGTAAATTCCCGTAAGGTAATTTTTAAAAGCGAATACTTTTTATCAATAAAGAAATATACACAAAATGCTATTAAATTTAATAAGGAAATTAAATTACTCCGGTTACATAAAACAAGGGTAATTAGAATTTCTAAGTTAAAGAAATGTTCATTAGCCTTTTGTGAAACGTTATCTAGCTAATGAGTTCAGCATTTACAGATCATTAATTAAAAATCTGATAAAATCTTTAAGAAAAGTTCTTTTTTGTTTAAGTCATTTCTAAGCTATCCGCGGTCTACTCGTTTATACCCTGGCAGTAAAAATTTAATCGATTCAATGTATTTCTCATTATATATTTATAATCTTAAGAAACTTTGCTTCATTCCCCTCTTTACATTATAGCGGATACGCTGTAGGTCCTGCGGGAAGGACAAAGGATGGGACTGTTTCGATAGCGAAGAACTCTGAATTGAGAAGCATTCGCTATATACATGAAGGATAAGTAATTCGACCTAAGAACCCTAACGTAATTAGTTGGGGTTGAAAAAAATAGGGTTGAATATTTTATTTTGCGTTACGTATTCTTAGATAATTTGTTCTTGAGATATCTAGTGTTTAATTAATAATTAAAGTTAGTGAATGTAATATTTGAGTAATTATTACATTTAACCTAGCTACAATTTATTAAAATTTGTGTCCTACACACCTTTCCTAATTATTCCAGAAAACGTTAAGAAAATTATATAGACGTATTCTCTACAATGCTTAATGAAAAAAAGTAAAGATACCTGGAGGCAATTTAAGAACAGAAAATCAGGGTGAATATTAAATTGCTGTCCCCTTTTGCAAGTTATGCTAATTTAACGCAATTTACAAGTTTACATTAATTTACTTTGATCTACTATGCTCTAAATCAAAAGAGCAATTAGTATATGTACCTTTAATGTAAGTTTAATTTAAGACATTAACAATTCAGGAAAAAGTAAATTGGCTGCTCCAATTATTTTTAAATTTATCAAAGTGTTAAAGAACTTTTTCCTTCAATTTATATTTTAATATAAATATATTTTCATGTTTAATCTAAATTTTAAATATAGTGACTGAATTTTATTTGAAACTTATTAAATAATAGTATCGTGGAGACTTTATATTAAATTATTTTGGAATTTGTTTTCATTTTTATGATTTTAATAACGCAAGCGCTTCACGTGTAATATAAATTGTATTTGACAGCAAAACTATATTAAGTTACAAAATATAAATTTTACAGAACATATATTTAAAGATAATTCATAATGACAAATTTTGAAAATAATATTAAACCCTTTTATCAGTGTATCATCAATAGAATACTTTGGAAGCATACTTTTAGTTTTGAATAATTAAACTTAAATTTTGTTGTTTTCAAAAAGTATTCGTTTTTTATGTGGTTTATAGAATTTAGTGGTTTTATTTTCTGAGTTCAGTGTAGTTAAAACACAAATTGGTTAAGGAAAAACCAGAAATCAAACATTTTATCAATCAATCACCCATCACGCCATTCTTAAGAGAGGTACGAGGGCGGTTGTTTAACTTCCGATGGTCCATAAAACAAAGACAAGCGTAAATAACCAAATGATTCTATTATCAAAAGATATGTACAAACATGGTTACTATTCGTGAAGATTGAGGCTTTTGTTGTATCTGTGAACAAGCTTTGCAATCCCCTCTTCATAGAATGTTGCCGCCGTGGGTTGAGCAACGATTTTGAAACGTCAGAAAAGTTCACACATAACTCACTTATGGTCAATCTCCGTTATCTTCGAACCACTTGGTCAATTCGTTGAACAATGTTTTCTGTTGCGACAGACTTGCATTGTTGTGCCCCTTCATCGTGAATATCGATTCGGCCTTCTTTAAATTTCCGACAAAATTCACGCACACCATCATTCATAAGTTTTCACCGCATACCCGGCACACTATAGGATGAATTTCAGCTGCACTATTCCATTCTACTTGCACTTTCCGGGAGGGTCAATTGTAGCAGTTACGTTTACGTGACTGCAACTCGGATCACAATGGCGCAAAGACATTGAAAGTGGCAGTGGCTATAGTGAGGAATATGTGCAATCACCACCCGCCTCCTACCACTAGATTGGCTGTTTACCTGCACGATCGGCCGTTGAACAAAAAACCGTCTTCATATATAGGTCTAAGTTGCCACCAACATAACGTTTCAGCTATACCAATCAATTCTGTCTTTCCATATACCATTGATTCGATATGCTCTTTATTTTTCGTTCTTCTAGAGTCCCTTCTATCACATTCAGCCAATTCTTTCTCGACCTGCTCCTACCCTAATTTTCATTTCCCCATACGCTTCGTCAACCATTCATAATTCATTGTTTTAACATGACCAAATCACCTAAGATACCTCACTCATACAAATATGCTAATACCGTATGCGTATTGTTCTCATTCAATATTTACGTAACCTGCTCTATATCATACTCGAGTTATATGCTAACAGTATTACATGGTTGATATATAATAGCACCACACGCATTTCTCCTACTATAGCGCGAATCAATGGAAGCAACGCAAGCCTCACGTTATATCATGCGCAGTTGTAAAATATGTAAATGTGTGTCTATTTACACTAAGCAAACTCTATCCCGCTCATGCTTTCATAGCATTTATAGCACCGTATTTGCTAACAGTCGCTCATAGATTACTCAAATCCACACAATTAGAACTATTTCCAAAGTTAAAAACGCACACTACGTTATATTTATTTTCCCACTGATTTAATAATTTCATGAATGATTTATTTCATTTCAGATTATTGCGCCTTTATTCTACAATTTATTTTACAAATTCAACCTGAGATATAGTTTTTGCATTCAAATCTTTTGATTAAATTATTCTCATAGATTTAATGTAGCTGCAATTTATTTTTTTTTTAGAAAATAAAGGTTAAACTATTGACAAAATTAACAATAGTAGAATTCTAAAGTATTAATACATTCTGATTACCTGACGAAATTTAACCAAAGACTACTTTATTTTACCAGAAAATCATAACAATTGACTAGCAAAAGCAACTAGAATAATTAAATAAGCAAATGGTGAAGAAACAGTGCAAGAGGCATCTACTGCATAAGGTTTGTTTAAATTTTATTAAGTCATAATTTTGCATATACTATGAAATAGAATTGTAAAATTTGATCGCATTCTATACAAAACTTCTTCTAAACATAGATGACGTATGCTGAAGCGTAGTAAGCAAATAATTATATCATATGTTAGCGGAGTGAAACCTTGTTGCAAGTGTCAAATCTGTGCTCAGATATGTAGAATACTTTGACGTAAGTAAAGCAAGCGTGCACACAGCCAACTGGTACTTCCAAAGATTTTCCAAATTCAGTCAACCGAGTTCCAAAATTGTTTGTGATACATTTTCATAGCGATTTAATGTATAAATTAAACGAAAACACCAATTTTGTACTTTCTGAATACGATATTTGCCACTTGCACCAAGACAAGAGAGTAAATAAAGTTACAAAAATTAAAGTGCGATAATATCATTGTTTCACAGAACATTTTCTTTTGTTTAAAATTTAATATACATATGTCGGTTTGCATAAAATAAAATATGTTGGTTAAACCGTATCTTAGTGCCTAAAATAATTCCTAAACTTCTAGCCGACTCTACAATTAACGACTTATGATTATTTATGTGTAAATTATGAGCATTTTTGACAATTATAATGTGTTTATGATTTCCAAATAATAACAAGTACGATTTTTTATTATTTAACTACGATTATGTTCAAATGAGAGCTGAAAAATAGCAGAAAGGTCAGAATTGTCTCATAAGCGTGAACTATTTCTGACAAAGAAAAAGATTTATATATCTGCTTATCATCCGCGTATGCTTCCATTTTGCAGTTGTTTATAGAGCTTAAAATATCAGTGGTGTAAATAATATATAATAATAGGCCCAAAACTGAGCCTTGAGGTACACCGGATTGGATGGAGTATAAAATCTAAAATTTATGATTATGTTTGATCCTCGAGATTCTGTTAGATAAATAAGATTTTATTAAGCTAACTGCTAATAGAGCAAAACCATAATACTCTAATTTTGTACAAATGAGATCATGACTGATAATCGAAAACCCTGGAAAAGTCCAACAGGATTATCGCAATAATGAATTTCTTATCAGTAGCATTAATAATATCATTCGTGACAGTTGCCAAAGAATCAACTATACTAAAACCCTCTCTAAAACCTGTTTGGCAAGTGGGCATGAGGAGGTTATTACTACTAATAAATTCATACATATATCTATATAAGACTTTTTCAAAAATCTTTGATCAGCACGTCAATATGCTAATTATTCGCAAGTCAGAAAGAGTCTTTGGGTCTACAACTTTAGATAAAGGGAACCCCATAGCGTTTTTCCATACTAATGGAAAATAACATGCTTCTATACAACAGTTAATGATACGAGTAATGAACTTATCGACGATCAACAATTTCTTTTATTTGGTTGTGGCAAAAGTTTTGCATACTATTTTTGGATTATTGTTTTATCTTTCCCAACATAATCGATCATTACAATTCTTTTGAATCTCAAAAAACAAACGCCATAGCCTTTCTCCCGAAGGAACTGACTTTATCTTCTATTGTGCAGAACAACCGCTTCTTTTACTGTTCATCCACCTTGAAACTTACATATCCATTTGCAAACCATTATTTTAGGAGTAGATTCTCTTAACACTTTTACCACTTCTGTATAAAGTTATATCACCTTCAAGCTTTTTTTTACAAAGAATTCGATTACAGCACAATGTTTGAAATTATCAGTTTTAAAATATGTACTTACACCTTGACTTGGAATGATATATAAATAAAGAATAAATTGACATATTGCATTATAACTTCCGAGTGTTCAAATGATAAGTGAAACTGTATTACCGACTAAAATGTATAGATTTTGTATAGAATAACAACCGTCGTAGTTTAAGCAATGTAGACTTCAATTCATTGAATAAATACGATGGACGACATACCTACTTATCACATTTTAAATATGTCTTCCAGTTATATTGAGGAATTGTAAATATCTTCTGATAAATTTCAAAACAAAAAAGCTTCTGTATTTGGTCGTTATCAAAGATCATTACAACTCTTCAGTAATTCGCAGAAAAATATAAAATGTGATAGTTAGGTATATCGTTACTTAGTATTTCATATATGGAACGAAATATATCTTACTGTATTACAAATAACAATAAAAATGAAACAATGGGTATGATGTTTTGTGGCAGCCGTTTCGCCGTAACTGTTTAGCCGCGATATTATGTCGCGGACCGGTTTCCCACAAAGCGATTTGCTGCCGATTGGTTTTCCGTGATCTGATTAACTTCAGGACGGTTTGCCGCAGGCCGATTTGTCACATGCAGTTCTGCCACCAAAGAAACTGATTATATAATAACTACGATACACTATGCGATTTAAGTTATTCTTTACACTAGTAAACTATTATACAACACATTTTCTAATTATTTACATTGTATACTGGAACTCCATTTACATAAATCTATTTGAATAACACAGAGTAGAGTTTTCAAATTATCCACGCTATTATTAAGAAAAATTTACAACTTCATTAATTTAACAAATGGATTAAAATCTGTTTGTAAAGCACAAAGAAAAATATTAGGTACATACATCCCTTCGTTTTTTAATTTTTCTTAGAAGTGAGAAATATGTATAGATTAAGTAAGTAACCGTAAATTGTTTGGAATATTTGTGCGGTATACTCATAATTATGTTATGGATACACAATTTTAATAAATTTAAATATTAAAAAAATATTTAAAACTTAAGTTTATTGATTTTATTTTAATTATTTTTAAAAACAAAATTTTATTCTATTCTGTTTTCCTTTATACAGAGGGTTTTCTAAGTACTTAGTTATACAAAAATCACCGGCACATTCTCCGACTCACAAGGTGAGAAAGGTTTTACTAAAAAATCGTAATTTTACGAACAGATGAATTGGCTTAAGTGCTCAAGCACAACACCAATATAGGCCTCCAAGATTCCCCTATTCGAATCATTTGAATTTCTTCTGATGGGGTCATTTAGAGAGCTTAGTTTACAGCGAGTCAATAAAAACAATAAAACAATTTCGAGAACGCATTATAGCTAGATTCCAAACAATATATACCATGCTGGTATTTTGTGTCATATCTGAAGGTGGCTACTTTAAGTGTTTGTTATTTAGTTTTTTTACGTATTTGATTTTTACTTATATTGATAAAAATGTTTTCTGCTTGTTCTTCATTGTTTATTTACTACTATTTCCACTTTTAAACAGATAGTTTTTTTTAACGCCACGACATTGAACTAACAGCAAAATGCCTCACTTTCACTTATAATACCATATAAGTGACATAAATATGTCAAGTCGCTCTAAAGATATGTACAATTTGCGATTTTTTAGTAACAACTTTTTCATCATATATCTCTAAAATGAGGGTCGCACGACACATGTTGTAGAACCATTTCGTCTCAAAACAAATCGGAGAATATAGCAACAAATCTTCTACACGTACTTAGGAAACACCATGTATAGTTTCATTTATTTTCAGTTTCGATAATATGTATACACTACTTTATTGTAATAAAAAACTAAATTAATGCGGCGAGATGTTCTTTATTAGTTATTCCCAACGTTTTCGTTTTAATAATTGGTATCTGAGGCAAATGGAAACATATTCAAGGAAATTTCTTAAATTCTACTTGTTAATTAAATTATACATCTTACGTTAGTTATTAAGTCGTATATTATGAAATTTTTGAATTTTGTATTTTACGATCTGAGCGTTAAAAAATTCTTATTTAGTTAAAAATTTCTAGATAAATTAATAAATACTATAAAAAGACACACTTTAAATTTGCATTTGGTTGACTAAAAGCACAAAACATGTTTAAAAATGTTCTACCATATATTAAGAGGAAGAAGTCGTAATTAAAGCTTTAAAAAACCATAGGTTGTGGAATGCGCACGAAAAAAAGCCACTGACTCTTCCATCATCTATGAGTACTTATAATTGTTAAAGAAGACTCTAAAGTACTTGAACATCTTTGAAAAACCCGAGCGTAGTTGGAACTTCGAATGAGAGTAGCTTTTCAATTGATGCAAGTGAAACAAAAGTAGTAAGACAAAAAGGCAAATCATTATTATAATTTAACCGTTCTTACCATGAAAATAGAACAGTTTTAATGATGTCAAGTGCTAGCGAAGTCAAATCTTCGCCCTTGCTTGTTTTTACAGGTTAGATAATCCGGGACCAATTGATGGCTCCAGATAAGTATTGACAGGATTAATATATTCCGAGTCACAAAAACGGTGGATGGAATCGAGCACATTTCTAAACTATTTAAAAAATTGCGATTCCTGCGTTTGGTACTGAAAGATCCGCTTTAATCCTTTGAGTTGGCCCTAGCACTCATGTGTACCCGGAAGTCATTTTATGTGCAAATGCGGAAAATGTCACCATATTAAAATGCCCTCAACATACTGCGCATTTACTCCAACAACTAGACCTCGCAGTCTTTAAATACTTCAACAACACTTAGGATGAAAAACTGCTCAAATGGCAGAGAGAAAATGTCAGTAAGGAGTTACTAAGAACCACTATTCTCCGATTTATAGGGGTAGCGTGAAAAGATATGGATTCAGACACGATTAATAATGTATTTAGAAAAGCAGAAATATCACCATTCAGTAACACAGTAGTACCCCGTGAAAGATTTAATCCAGTTACCTTGAAGCAGTGAAATGAATGGTGTATAATAAATAAAAGCACTGAAGTCACACTTCTCGCCACACCAGCAGTAGATTTTTCCACACATCAGCGGCTCACTCTGATGTACCTGCTGCTGAAGTGTACGGAAAAAATGGGTTAGGGAATTTAATAAAGGCCGCACAAACGTGCATGATGAGATACGGCGTGAATGACCATCTGCCATTAATGATAATCTATTGTAGAGGTTGAGGGAAAGGTTCGTGGAATAGATGGTAAATGAATGTCGCTATCTACTGAATTTCCTCAAGTTTCTGTATAAAATTGCGATAGACTATTTAAACTATCGAAAATTGTGCTCAAGCTAGATCTCAAAAGTACTGAATGAGTTGGACAAAGCAAAACGCTAATCAGGGGGTAAATTGACGGAGGTGATCGGTTTTTATGTTAAATTGTCATTGGTGAAGAGACGTGGATATTTCACGTTATACCGTAGTGAAAGCAGTTGTCAATGGACTCGAAGCACACAGCATGTCCCAACTGTAACGTTTGCCCGAATCTCGATTAATTACCTGATTTAACTTCTATTTTTGTATCAAAATTTATCAATACAGGTACTTAATTAATTCTATCAAAAATTCGAGAAACATTTTACGATAGAATGCATTTATATAATAAAAATAATGGAATTAGTATTCCATATTAAAACGATAAAATATTTTTAGTGAAAACAAATATTAACACTGTTAACTAATAGTATTCCCTTAGGAAAAGAATTATTTGAAATGAAATGGAAATACCGTTAAAAAATAAAATTCAGGATAAATAAAATGATAGAATGATTAGAGTTCATTGTGCCTGTATTATCTGGTCAAAGAAATTGCATAAATAGTTAAAATGAACCGAGTATGACTATATAGTGGTAAAGAATACAATATATATATATATATA
>JAHWXV010068856.1:0-11029 GCA_024586415.1 Phrixothrix hirtus | reverse complement strand
AAGAGTCATTAGGTCCCGTGAAGACGCCGTCGTCAAACATCTCTGTGTTGGCTAGGTAGTGAGAGCCTGTTTGTCGCCAGCAGCCAGTAATACCTTCGTCTACCGTGTGGTATCGGTCACAAGTGGACTAAGGGATTATCGCCTGAACCATCCAAGTCATTACGCGAAGGAGCACACCTACGAGCGACGTGACCTCTTTCGTAGCTGGAAGGATACTGAACTAACCTAGTAGAATTCACAAGTTACAGGAGTTCATAAAATTCCGCCGGACGGCGTACGCTTCCTTGCAAAGAACGAAAAGCGACGCAGAGCGTCTGTCATAATTATTTTAGTACCGGGAACGCCTTTTTACTTTGAAAGCTTTCGAGTAATTTAAAATCCAATTATTTAATTTGTAACTGTTAAATATCAGTCAATGTAAATATGTACAAAGTGTTAGAAAGTGTTCATTTAAATTATTATTTCCGGTATTATGAATAAAATTACTTTTGAAGGTTTTACCCATCTTATTATTTCCACCGAGCTTACTTATTAAATATACGATTGTGAAAAGATCTTTTCACATAAAAAGTCGCGACCACTTTCGTGGGTCGTCCCGTTTTAACACATAACTTTCTCCTATTTAGGATAACCGACTACGAACCGTTCCAAGAGAAGGCTCTAGCAGAACTTGTTGGCTTCTACAAGACCGAACTGAACCTACCCACTCCAATGAGTAATCCCGGAAGCAAAAATATAAATTAGTTTTATCGATCCCGTGACCCAAAGACTACGTTTTGAACCGTTACAAACCGATATTCTTTGATTCGTTCTCTATGTGTCTTAACGGCGAACCTTCAACGCATCAACCTTAATTGCGAGTGCTACCACCATACACGTGATGTAACTATAAAAATACTTTACGGAAATTAGGCAAGAATAGTATAGCCATTTGGGTTTATTAATAATACGTATAAGTATATAATATTCATTATACGCGCTTGAAAGTTAAATGCCAGATCTAAAGGTACATAACTCTTAAAACTTGAATACAAAATTTAACCAACTATTATCTATTGGCAGCCCAAAATTTCTGTCAAGTTTAGTTAAAAAAGTGGCACTATTTCTTGGAAATGCCATTTCAATGTCATAGAGTGTATTATTAAATATACCTCAAATGTTTCTGTCGCTTTAAATACTGAGTGTACATAAATAAGCTAAAATCAATTGCTGCATAATAACAATCCTTAAATTTATATTTAATAATTTTTGAAAATTTATTCGCATGTAAACTCAATTGATTTAGATCTTTGATTTAATATATCTCTTGAACTATTTCTCATATTTTATTTATATTCTTAATTCTAGTAATTGTTAATTAGTTACAGTTATTTATTAAGTAAGCAACAATTAAATCAGATAAACATGGACAAGAACATGTAAAAATACGTTTACCACTGGATTCTACCGCAGCATGTTATTTCTCGGGCTCTGTGATTTAGTTAGAATTTAATATATCAAAATATAAAGAGGGTGTTAAATTCTCAGAGCCTTTTGCCTTTTTGCGACATATTTTTGACAGCGTTTAGTGGTCTTTTAAATACCAGTGATCCACTTGCACGCTATAGCGAAATATTCCACTATTTTATTTTATTATTTTAAAAAACTATTAGTGCCGTTTTATCAAGTGATATGTTAAGAAACTGAATAATTATAGAATTAAGATAAGGTGTATGCATTTTGATTGAATGGAGTTTGTATCCTGGTTAAATGTTGTCCAATTTAAAACTATAATTGTTTACATATTTTTAAATGTCCAAAAGTACGAGATATCAATAAATAGATCATCAATATCAATCAAAAGGTTAATTCTTGAGCTACTAATACTAATTTGTTTTCTGTATTATAATAGTGCGCCCCTATTTTATATTTACATAAAACATTTATCTTTAGTAGTTAAATTGATTAGCGCTGCTTTTAATTATTTTATCTAATGAAATGAATTTAAATTATATTTAAGATACGAGTATTATTAGCGTGTTTGTCTATTTATTACGTGGATCCTTTATTGTATTATAAAATTAAGAACAATGATTCCTGCTTTGTATAGTTTAGATTGTAAAATTTAGCGACTGATATTCATATACAGGCTGATCCAAAAAGGTTGAAGACAGTTTGATTTGCCGCTGAAATATAACATTTTAAAAGTTGGTAACCCTGTCTTTTTTCCTAAAACTTGTTTCTTTAATACCAGTGGCACATCTTGTGGGAAAATTAACAAGTACAAATTATTTAAAAATTATTGGGGAGCTTTAAAAGTCATCAAAATACTAACGCGCGCTATTCAAACTATCTTCAACCTTTTTAGATCACTTGATATAAGAGTTTAGTAACAATCAGCTTTTGCTTGCAGCTTCACTCGTCAATAAATTATCGAACTTGGTAAGTTGAAAATGCTCATATTAGAATCGCAATATAAGGTACTCTTCTCCTTTCGCTCGATCCCGCATGCTTCAAAAATACAATTAAAAACACTACCTTTGATCCGTGTTTTTGGACAAAGACAGCAAACCCAAACTATACGTATATAGATATTCACATTAAATGGCTAAATATTATTGGTGCATGATTTTCATAACTAATAGAAATGAAAGCCACCCATGAACATATTGTTATTCTGTAGGTCTGCAATAACATTTAAAGTCGCAAGATATACAAAAGTAGGTACTGCAAATATAACGCCATTTTGTAGCAAACTTTAACCGTGAAATGTAAATTGACAAAAATATGTGGCAATAATTTGAAATTATAATTCTGGTGGTTTATTAATAAAATTTAACCAAACATACCTTTTGGCGGCAATGATTGCGCGATATAATGCAACTCTGGCCATTTAACATACAAAAACAATTCATTTCACACATCATAAAATACGCTAACCGCCATTTTGGCGAAAACATGCTAACACGCAGCCCTAACGACCTTAGTACCATTAAAACAGCAGCGCCATCTTTTGTTCTATCTGTCGTAAATAACGCTTTATGCGTATAGCTTAAACCTATCTGGAAGAATGGAAATAATCAAATTTCAAATCTCAATATTTAGATATATTATTTATAAAATCTTGCGTAGGATTAAAAAATAAAAAATATCTGGGCTGTTATTTAAAAAAACCAAAAATTTTTTGCGTCACCCCGTATTATAAAATAGTATTTAAATATGTGCGAAATTAAAATAAAATTGACCGTTCTTGATTTTAAAATTTTTCATTTTTGGGAGATATTTTTAAAAAATCTTCGGTTATCATTCGGCTACACCCCGAAAAGCATCTTCATGTAAAATTTCAACGGAAAGCGTTTAGAAGGTACTGTAAGAAGTGCAATTAAGTAGATTAACTCTGGATTGTGAAAAACGCATGAGGCAGTATATGTACCTGTCAAGCGCGTAGTCACAATAAAACTGATGACTAAATCAGGATTTCCTCCGAGATGTTAGTGTGCCACAGTAACCCACAAAAAACGTGGTATGCGATAAGTAATAAAACCTGGAGTAGACAAAGTCTGTTTACGCCACTAATTCTCATTTGATCGAAGCGACAAAGACTTGGAGAAATCGTGATGCATTTTTATTACTTATTTTAATTAATTGTTTGCTAAATATTTTATTTTACTTTTAATTGTGCATCCAATAGTATATATAATTCGGAACACATCCATATTTCGAAGCAAGCATCGGTTTTAAAGAAAATTAACATACCTTAACCTACCAAAACGGTTAAAGCTACAAAAGGCGTACTGACTATACTTATCGTAAAGAGACGCTTGGCACAAGAAAAACAATTACAAACTATAACAGACAGGATTTAATTTATATTTAACATATCAGCATCGATTATGTAAATATATGCATGACAAAATACTGTTAACGAGGTATAAAAAATTACTGGAAACATATACCGAATTACGCGGAACACAAGATAACAATTATTTATTATTTACCCAGTCTGATATTTACAAACTTGATTTTAATTTATCCGAAACAATCATATGAAATTACCGATGGTTTAAATTCCTTGTTAATTCTGTTTCTCTAATTGTTTTGGAACTTCGGCTCTTGGTTCCACTGATAACGCGAGCGTGTAGCGAAAACGTTACGAAGCTGTTACTACAACTTTAGCTTACATTTTCCATCTTTGGAGTATAGATTATATACATATCATAGCAGTCCAACCTTGACTATAAGAGTAAACAGAGCCCCTGAGTTTTGTGTTGATTTAGTAGCGAAAACAAAGATGTTGCTGTAGCCGAAACGAATGAAGTCATCAAATACAATTGCGTTGCTAGGTAGCGAAGGACTTTTTGACGCCCATCGCCGAGATAGCTTCTTCCGCCGTGTGGTACTGGTCACGAGCGGATTAAGATATCTTTATTAAAATCACCAGGTTCCTTACGTGAACGTGAGCAACGTGACCACTTGCGCACCTAGCGAAATACTGAACTAAGCGAGACTAGATTCACAGGAGAACATACACGATTTACGGACTGTGGGCGTACCCTGTTCTTATTAAATGCGACGCTGAGCGTCTATTAGACCGACATTGCACGCCGTCGACACAAAGAAACCCTTTTCTCATTGGATACAATTATTAGCGCCTGTAAATATGTATAACTTGGCTTAGAATGTTCTTTTATTATTATTTTTTGTTATTATGAATAAATTATGTTTTGATGGTTTTACTCGTGTTATTAGTACCGCCGAAGTAACCTGTACAATTCCAAAGTAAATAAATTAATATAAAAAGTTAGTTTTATGTAAGAAGTTGAAACTACGTTTTCGATCGCGTCGTTTTAATACATAAGCATCTTCCTTTAGCATTACTGAGCCTGATTTATTCCGAGTGGACTCTAGAATAACCAGGATCACCAGCAACCTCCGATTCACCGTTCTGAACCTATCCACCGACAAGGTACCACAGCTGCTAACATATAAATTAGTTTTATTGAACCTGCGGACCAAAGAATATACTTTGAAACGTCACAGTTATTTTAGTCGGGAAGAAGGATTAAGCTCCTAATATTTAGACTTTGGAGAACTTCTTGTAGACAGTGTTGTGTATACCAAGGTGCCGTAACAATCTTTTGCCGTTTAGCTTAATTGCTTTCAAAAAATTTGTAACTCTAAGGAACATGGCGTACAAACTTTTTTGTTATTGGTATCCGGTCATCTTCAAACAGTCATATTGTCTTCTTGACGTGTAGGCACATCATAAAAAGAATATTGGTTTCATTACCTGTTACGACTTTAGAAATTATGCGATAACATCTAATCAGCCTTTTGATCTTCACCTAAAGTTAATCGAATTTTTTAACGGGTAAATTTTTATGTAAGATTTTATGCATTGTTGCGGGTCATAATCATTTGGTATCATTTTTGTAACAGTAGACATCTGTTCTGAGGTTACACCTGAAATGTTCTGATTTCGACTCCATGGCTCGTTGCATTAAAATGCTCCTCACAACTACCAGCGACACCAATACTGGGGCATTTATAATTAATCAATCTTTAACACATGCTCCATAAATATTTTGCAAAAATATCACATGACAGAATGACCTTCGCGTATAATCGGTATACCAGAAATTGTCCCACAAGTGCACATTTATTTTAAGCAACTGCGAAATTTTTGTAATGGAGGTAACAACTTAATCTTTTTACCTGTACCGCTAACCCTTAACAATTTACAAAACTCATCGAAATGCATGATTCTATCATCTGTTTTTAGCGACAAATTATAAAGAAGATATGTCTATAAGTAAAGCTTATTTACGCCATAAATATCAATATCAATGCACAGTCATGCACGAATTTAAGGAAAGCTTTTAGAACAAATTGTCAGACGTGTTCATTCATTTTAGTCCATGGAGCATAAATTTTCATGTTATGTATGAGTTTTCTATCGCTTTTTGGGACTTTGGTAAACATTGTTTTTGTTTAGAAAAATAAATTTCAAAAATAATTATTTTTGGCTTGATGAAAACGACGCCGTCCAGTACTAATTTTGGAGTTCTTATTAAAACATAAAAACGTTCGCAATGTTTATTACGCGAACAAAATCGATGTTTAAGAACAGGTTTGCCATGTGTGATGCCGAATAACCTTTCTTTCTTTTCTTAAAATGTGAGCTCGGGTGCTGATGTATGTGTTTCTGTGTGCAGCGTGACCTGTCCGAGGCGCTTGAGATCGTCACTGATTTTTCGTTGTGGGATTGACCTAAACCAGCAATAAAGGTTGCTGGGACTTCTCCTTTTTGAGAAGATAGCACCTGTTTTCTTGTAGACTTTACCAGACAGCCTTTATGGTCTAATCACTGACAGATGAAGTATACGTGTAGGAAACTCTGCTACAAGACCCCATATTGCTGTAAACGATTTAAATATATGATGAATTGATGAGCTTATTCAAACAAACAGACAAATATCAATGGGTAAATTGACTAAAATACTGAAAGTTAGTATTCGTCCGCGCACAGTGGGTGGTGCCAAGAAACCTGTTCGACGAACAGAGTCAGAAATGGATTGTGATTTCTTAGAAACATATCCAACGAGCCCTTGGCACATTGTGCAACATTCGATGGTATGGAATGGCGCTGCTCAGATTCTCTGCCACTTAAAAAGTTTAACCATCAGTAGGAAAAGTGATTACGACAGTGATTTCGGACATTCAAGGTCCAATTTGTAGAATTTCAAAGTGTTATAGTCAATTGCTTCTGCGAGTATAATAAGCTATAAGAACCAATTGATGAGGACTGTTAAGTAAAGGTGTAAGGTTAACATTTGTCTACATACTAATCGTTTGACTCAAAATATACTCGTCAAATTAGGATAGGAGGTGTTACTTCATGCACCTCATAATTCTGACTTATCGTCTAACGATTATCATTTATTTAGTCCACTGAAGAAGTACTTGGGAAGGCAGAAATTTACCTCAGTTGAGTATAAGATTTGCTTATTAGTAACTCATTTCCTGTCCTGCACATTGCTGTATTTTTGTAGTACCGTCGTAATGGGTTCTTGGCTCACTAATAGGAGGATAGTTGTAATCTACGTAATCCAAAACGCCACTTGTTAATAAGATGATATGTGTTGCAATATCAATTGATCCAGAACCGCTGTGATTTCTGTGTAGGCCAAATAAGAGTTTGCGAGGTGGGTTCGGGTGTTCTTTCTAATTAGGTTCCTTTTAGAGGCCTTCATCAGAATTATGCGGACGCTCATTCTGGTTCATGATTCTTCTTACCTTTTCCCTTCCCATCTAGGTACTAGGTGCGTGTCCGATTGCGTAGCCTCTTTCCGATTGATTCCGTTTTGACCTTCTTCTGTAACTATAGATCACAGTACCTTTTTGGTACGACCAGCCCCTTTCTGCGGTAAGCTGGCAGCTTTGCACTAGACAGGTATATCGATTCTGATAGTAATTTAGACTCTACCGCCTTTTTAGGCCTTGTTAAAATGTAAATCATATACAGAGGATCGTTGGATAAATATAAGAATAGAGACTCTAATCCTGAAGATGATAAACATTCATCGTTGATGATATGCTTCGAAATATTTTGGAAGAAGACTTAAGTTTGTCATAATCAGAGATAGCAAAAAAGCTTAACGGTGCCTGAAAAACGGTACTACATTATACCTAACATCTTGGGGTCAGATAGAAATATACAAGCTGGCTACAATATGATTTAATTGATAATAACCTACTGTAGTGTGTAAGTATTATTTCATCCCTACTTTCACATAATAAAAATGATCCATTATTTGAACCTCCCATCACTGGAGATGAAGAACGGACTACCTATGAAACGCAGCAAGAGCATACCGCAAGCCTGTACAAAGTCTAAATTTATACACAGCATTTATTGAGTTACTAAAACCAGCAAAAAAATAAATTCTGAAAGACATTGTTAATAAGAGAGCTCAAAAGTCGATTTTACAGAAAAACCGTCAGCACCCTTTAATCGGAATAGTACGAGAACACAAGGCCATATGTTTCTTTAGAAAGCCAAAAAAAAGAGAGCTTGGTTGGGAAGTTCTAGGTTATCCACCATATTTTCCAGATTTAACACCTTCGACTCTGCATAATTTTTAAATGAAAAATGAAGATGGAAATGTCAAAAAGGCAGTGAATAAGTTTTGAGCTTCCAAGAATGAATTACATTTATTGAAGGATATTATAAAAGCTGTCATGAATGAATAATAATGAAAAATATACAAAATTATTTCCTTTCACTTAAAAAGGGGCCAGATTTGTCAGAATACCTAATATCATTTATACTAATTGGATATGGATGCATTTATATGAAAGGCTAACAAAAAATTCCTGGAATAGTAATACTGCACTGTAATGGTAAAACATATGGTAAAGCTTGCCAAGTCACTTCCAAATTACATCATCGATCCCATCATTTTTGAATCTTCACGAGTGGCGTAGCAAGTAATTTGGCATTCTTTATTACTACACAACGGATCTCTTGAGGTTCATTTCAGAGTAGGCAACAGTCAGAACATGCTAGAAGCGGTATGTGGAGTACACGGTGATGCACTATCTGATATGGAAACCACTTCTGTGTCGCTTCCTCAAAACTGCATCATGCATGATCAGTAACAGTCTATCCAAGAGGTTCGAAATCTTTGTGCGCCAGTTGAAGTCAAAGAATACAATGGGAATCACATTTTCTATGTGCCTGATGACTGCATCTGCATCTTCGTTTTCAATCTCATGCGAACACCCAGTGATGATCGTTTTGGGAAACATCAAGACTTGTATACTTTTCGCAAACAGTTGTTCAGCGACTACCATGCAATATTTTAAATGATAAGGTTTCATTGTTCAGTGCGTAGCGACTCCTCACCGAAAGAAACGTTCCTGCCATCGCCCTAACTCTGAATTTAACTTCGAGCGACTTTTGATTTCAAGAGAACGGGTTTTGAAATCATAGAGGACATCAAACAGCAAGCGACGTCCGAACTGTAGAAGATTCCAAACGAAACTTTCTGCAATTGATTTTAACAAGCGTCGGTGTGTGAAAGTGCAAGGGTTCAACTTTGAAGGTAATTAGATAAGCGGTAATACCATTATTTCAAGAACCTTTTGTATGTATTTTAAAGACATTGCTGTTTTGGCATTCCTACGTCACAACAATTTTTTGATCAATGTATTACTGATAGCTCAAAAAATAAGGAGTACCTTCTTGATTTTTGGTTTCCATGGAACGATATAATATAAATTTCTAAATTAAGCTCTGTGATGCCGACTGCAACTGGTCTAGTGGTTACCATGTTTGCCTCTATACCCAAGGGACGCGGGTTCAAACCCGATCGAGGTCGGTAAACTCTTTAGCGGAGAAAAATTTAAGAAACATGCCTTCTTTTCGGATAAGGAAGTAAAATCGTAGATCCCGTGTCAATGTTTAGCACGTTAAAAAACCTCACTGGCGGTGGAACTCCTCCAGATTCAGCAAAATTATAGTAGGCATGGCGAAATGACTATATAACAGTTCTAGTCCAGCCACCAAACAAACAAAAACAAACAAGTTCTGTGGCGCTCGTAATACTTTTAAAACAGTTGCTAGCATGTAATAATTAATTAATCAACACTTTAATACAGTACTAAAACAATAATTAATTTTTAAGAAAATTCCCTCTATATGCAATTCGGGATTTTTGTGATGGCGTAACACTATTAAATAATAATAACAGCTTTAAAAAATTACATTTTGACGCGTTTTGAAGGTAGTCGTTTCTTACTCTGAGTAACTAACACGTGAAATAGTCTACTTTTCCAGCTTAACATGCCAAATAGAATCATCTCATCTATCGAAAAATTTATTTTGCAGTTCCTAGCGGTATTTATAAATGTTCGAGTTCAACATGTAAACAGCAAGTGTGGAAGTGCGTAAACGTTTTTTTGCCATTTGTTGATGTTCGTGTCATATCAGTTTATAATTTACAGATTCACCTAGTATGATGAAGTAATTTTTAAAAGGAAGACGACTTCACAATAATAATTGGCCCTTCCCGTTAGTAAGGGTTACTAGTAGGTTTACATCAGAGGTCGTAAAGTAGAAAAATTAATTTTGAAAGTTGCTAAAAGGTTAGGAGTTCTATTGAAACTTGCAAACGTTTGTCACTCAGAGATTAGCGTAACTGCTACTTTGAGTAACTATTTACAAGTTGCTAGAACTTTCAAAGCCATTTTGGGCAGCCACCTCTAAGCTCACTTTAAAGTATTACAACTATGCAATATGTAACATCATCAATCTAACCACGTAGCCACATAGTTAATAGTACAGGGTGTATTAGCAGAACAGGAAATCTTGTAAACCTTGTTGGTAGCCTTGGGCGGATGGTAGCACTGATAACACGCAGAATTCAACTATAAAAATAGTGCCATTTAGTTATCATGGATTATTAGAGTAGCGCGCAAAGCATTTTATAAAAACAGTGACAATGACAATGTCACGATCATGGGTAGGAAACCGATTCGACTCGAGGCTATGTATTGTTCAAGTTGCTATTCGTTGTTAGATCCATAGTTCGAGGGTTTACAGAATGTTGTCACATAACTTACATTATCATCCGTATAAGATACAGATGATCACTTATAGCGATGACAATTCTGTGAACGGATGCTAGCAAAGATAAATGTACATTAACAACATTTCCATCAATTATTGTTATTGGGCCAAGCAAAATTCTGTTGAGACACGCCAGAGTCCATTGTACAGTGTCATCGTATGGTGCAATAAGCCCTTATTTTTTTAAGAACAAGGATGGCTTTGCGACTATTGACACGACGCACTATGGAATATGATAGAACAAACGATGATCGTAAATCAATTTCGTAGATATAGTGAAAGTGCTACTTATTTCATTTTATCATAAAGTTAAAATATCGTACTTTAATATGATGAAAGAATTTTTCTAATATTACTTAATAAAATCTAAATAAAACAACACCCAACTTGCATTACTGTTACGTTACCGTAAAAGAG